>JAWQEG010004946.1:42500-62159 GCA_033782935.1 Petrolisthes cinctipes
TGTAGGAATGCAGAGTGGGAAGGAAATGGAAAAGCAGTGAGAAGTGGGCAGAGAGAGGCAGAGATAGATAATTAAACGCAGGGAGAGGGGAGATAAAAAAAAAAATGTAAACAGACAGGAAGACGCAATGAAACCCAAACAAAGAGACAGACAACTGGGAACAGGGAGGAGACAGGAAGGTAAGCCAGGAAGGAGACAATAAGACACAAAATGAAGAAAGTGAAGCTGAAATGACAAGTATAAGGCGGCAGAAGCAAGTAGGAGGAGGTTAGTCAGCAATACGGCAGGTCAGCACTATTCTTCCTCACTCAGCTTGTCTCCATCCATCCCCCGCTTCTTCTGACTCACTCTTGCCCCACACACACATACTCTGATTCCCTCCTGTCCACCTTCTAAATCAAATGTATTCCTAGCGTCTCATACCTGACCACTGTTTCACTCTTCATACACACTTGTCTTGTTTGGCTCACTCGTCACAGTAGGCCAACCCATCTTATCAGTGTCTAATACCTCAACACTACCTCTTTCCTCACTCCCCATCTCTTTCCTCACTCACCATCTCATTCCTCACTCACCATCTCTTTCCTCACTTCCCATCTCTTTCCTTACTCACCATCTCTTTCCTCACTTCCCATCTCTTTCCTCACTCATCATCTCTTTCCTCACTCCCCATCTCTTTCCTCACTCACCATCTCTTTCCTCACTCACCATCTCTTTCCTCACTCACCATCTCTTTCCTCACTTCCCATCTCTTTCCTCACTCACCATCTCATTCCTCACTCACCATCTCTTTCCTCACTCACCATCTCTTTCCTCACTCCCCATCTCTTTCCTCACTCAGCATCTCTTTCCTCACTCACTATCTCTTTCCTCACTCACTATCTCTTTCCTCACTCCCCATCTCTTTCCTCACTCCCCATCTCTTTCCTCACTCCCCATCTCTTTCCTCACTCACCATCTCTTCCCTTCTCACCACAGTTTGCCTCGCCCCTCTTCACTATCTAACTTCTGATAACTGCCTAACACCTTACTTACCACTGTCTCAAACCTCACTACTAGGCTATACCGCAGTCTAACAATCCTACAACACTGTCTCACTAAGCATCACTATTGTACTGCACACCACTAGCTCACTACACACCAATTCTCACATTATTTACCCAGCTTCACTCATCTCGGTAAACTCCTGCTCAGTACGGCACTGTTATTATCTAAAGTAGCCTACGCCACCTCGAACCTGCAATACCTGGTGCTAAATCCTGTGAATATGTATTACTGGCATGGCAGGTCAGTTAAATACAGCACGGCATATCCATTTGAATTAGCATTTGCACACAGAGTAAAACACATAACATGCATTAATAATTCCGTTTGCCTATTTGAAATTTTACATATGTTTAATTCTCCCTACTGTATTTCAGTTTCAAGCGCAGATGAAATTCATTATTACTGCTTTAATTTTGTAATTGCAATTGTTATTACATACATTTGAAAATTTTCATAAACTAATATATGTATATAGGTATATATACCGATAACCCACTTATTGTCAGTTCGTGTTCTTGTTATCTTCTTGGAGAAACCTTTGAAATTAACATTAACAACACTCAAATCACTAACTGTATCTACAACGCTCATTAAAACACTGTCAGTAGTCTACTTCTGCGCATCACAATTCCATTTCATATCTTTTTTATTCCTCTGTGCCCTCCGTTTAATAAATTACCATCCCACACATCAGTTTCATTCATGTCGTATATAGTTTTTTATATGTTTCGACACTGGACATAGGCTTCATCAAGCCCTATTCAACTGCTAGCCTACTCACACACACACACACACACACACACACACACACACACGTCACGACTTCCGAACTGGTACCCAGCCACAGAGGGAGGGAAGTGAGGGTAATTCCCAAATACTGCAGCTGTTATGGTACCAGCGAGGGTGTTTTACGTCGTTCGGTGGCTTTATAGTTAGTGCCTGAAACTCAAATCGGAAGAGTAAATATTCTCAGGCCCTCATCTGAAAGGAATCGATCTCCCGACCTATAGGTTACGAGTCTAAAACACTAACCACTCGGCCACCTTCCCTATAACTTTCACTGCAACCAAACCTACAGTACTGTATACCACTCCCCAGAACTTCCCCAGCTTGTACCTTACCTACTCTTCCTCATCCATTCTCACCTCGTCAAACCTCCCCTTCCATTAGCCTAGTCAGTATATTTTCATAATTTCTCATCATCACCTTCACCATTCTTTTCACTGATCTCTTCGCACCCCATTTCAGCGCCATAAAATTTTCATACAGACCCTGCCTCGCCCTGCCTCCTCCCCTACCCTCATCCCTGCCCTGCTCCTTCCATTCTATCTTATCCTGCTCTTTTCTTTTCTGCTCTGCCCTACCATACCATACACCGTCCCTCCCTGCTCTACCATGCATGCTGTACCGTGATACCCTGCCCCTCCCCTACACAGCATTCCATTCCATCCCTGTCGTACCGTGCTCTGTTCCCAATCAATCAAGCAACTCCTGCATCACCCTGGGGATTGCACAGGGCCTCAATGAACTCTCTCCACCAATATCTATCACTCCCATCTCCCTCACACTCCACTCTTGTTTCTCTCCTCTCTGTCCTACTCAGAAGCTACTCTTCTTCCCTCACACACAATTTGTAAAAGGTTTCCAGAACATCACTCCCCTTACGCCAGCTGCTGACATCAGGGGGAATGTTAGGGTACTGATGTTATACAAGTGGTGGGGAAACGTACTACACATTGGGAGGGGAGTGGGAAGGATTTTGGTGAAGTATAATGATTGAAGGAGTATTAAATTATTATTATTCGGAGTAGATAATTTACATATGCACAAAAAGTATTTCATTCAACGAAAACAATTAGAGAATTCGAGCTGATCTTACTCATCTCGAGAGGAAGAAATAAATGAAACAATACAAACGAGGGAGAGTGTGCAAGGCAGAGGGAGCGACTGAAAAGTTATGGGGGTAGGCCCTAATGCACTTTTAGTACAATACAGCGCATTGAATACTCCAATTTATGTAAGGAAAAACAACTAATGAATAAAAATATGTATCAGGACCATGTATCCTGTTGCTTGAAATAGTTTGGAGAAATCAGTTGCTCCAGATTTACCAACAACAACACTGTACCATATACCCCCTTAAAGATGATAGGTCTAGTGTACAGCGGTAGTTTTTCTTCCATGACCAACACCTGGTGCGAGTTTCCATGAGATAGACGTAAGTGATTGACTAATACCTTGATTGACATTGATTGACTAATACCGTTGGAACGAAGAGGTATACAGCCTCCACAATTTTGTAAATCACTGGCAAGGCAAGTCTACCGAACGTTCAAAATCTCTTAACCAGTTCACAGTTTACCTCTTCATAGTTTAGAAATAAACTAATGGAACATAACTTTGGTCCATGATAGTACATTGTTATCGTGTCGTCACAGGACCATGTAAGATAACAAGCATGTGTAATGAGTCCAAGACACGCCAACCTGCCACTCACACAAGACGATGGTTGTGGTCACGTGGTGTGGTGTGCTGCCCAAGGTCGTCCGAGTGGTTGACAGAAACAAGGGTAAATTTATAAACAGTATAGGAAGGGATATGGGCAACAGCTGACGATCTACAGGTACCCGGTAGGTTTTCTCACTTTACAGCTCCGACTTATTTTCCTTTTCTAAAGCACATAGGTCTAGTCGAAAAGGTAACGTAAACACCAATTCATTCAATTTCAAAATTTCTAACAATGGCTAATGGTTTATAAACACTCGACTTGGACGAACACCACATGATTTTAAAGGTTATATAAGTATGAATAAAGATGAAAGCGCCTTAAACCAGACGATGAAACACGAGAAGGATTCTGTATATCCTCTAATAAGTGTTTTACTGAATACTGATATATTCTCATTTCAAATATTTTGTTTTCTCCTTCATGGTTCTGAATATTCGACACAGATTACTTTCATCCTTTACAGACGACTGGTCAGTAGTCAGTCACCGAGTTCAGTAGTGACCTATAGATTACACGATTCTGACATAAACACAATCAATGCCAAACAGTATCACCAACACCCACACTCTTCTCTTCACACTTTTCACCAGCTGACCACAAGCCAACGTTCAGAAAGGTTTCAGGTCTGTAATGTACCCAAGTCCAGAGAGATCAAATCCTGCACTGACCTACAGAAAGAGTGACCATTCTTTTTCTTTTATTATGTGTACGAGCAATTAGGCCACGTCATGTTTATCAGCCACTTGGCTAATTAACTCGGAAACTGATGATGATGACTTTTGCGGTTTTGTCTCATTAACACCAAACTATTTTTCCCCGAGGGAAACACGCCTAAAGTTTAAAGACCAAAAGCATTTGTGATTTAAACTATGAACGTGTTACATAATGCACATAAACAAAGACATGGCAATTTAATGTTGTGGGAAAATCTCGATGTACTTTACACTACAAAAAAATAGTACCACCACCTTTTCATTGTGGGTCATTATGATGCATAGGCTATATATAGGCTACTCTGATTTACTGGAAAATATTATGTTCGTACCGGTATTTACCAACATAGGTTCCACTTATCCTATTCAGTTACTCTGAATGATATGACAATAGAAGAGTCACGCTACAACACTCCCAACACAATGGCTTCCAACGCACGTAACACGAACTTACACACACACACACAAACACACACACACACATATCTAATGGCCGTTTTCTGGCAAGGACAAGGACGCAGTGTTTCAGGTCTTGTTTCTTCCTTACATTACCTCAACATTTTATAGCTACTGACTATCTATTTCTAAACAAGATAATGTGTGTGTGTGTGTGTGTGTGTGTGTGTGTAAAAGGAATATGAAGGAAATGAAAAGGATTAAGAAGGCCGGAGAATAAACCATGAAAGAAAAGAGCAGCGATGGAATGTGACAAAAAGGAATGAGAATAAAAAATAAGGAGAATATGTGTGAAGAGGGATGATGAGGAGAGAATGGAGGGATAGACACGAGCCCAGGCTAAGAGGGATGAGTAGGCCTATGTTTATTCACTCTAAATGAAAATAGTGAGAGATGGAATGTGTGTGTGTGTGTGTGTGTGTGTGTGTGTGTGTGTGTATGTGTGTGTGGGAGGGGGGAGGGATGTAATAGATGAGGGAAAGAGGGGAGGGGAGGATGTGTAGGGAAGAATGGGAGAGGAGTTGGAGTGGAAGGAATGATGTATGTGAAGAAAAGTTGGAAGGAGAGAGAGAGAGAGAGAGAGAGAGAGAGAGAGAGAGAGAGAGAGAGAGAGAGAGAGAGAGAGAGAGAGAGAGAGAGAGAAGGGGAGAGAAAAGGTGAAGGAGAGGGAGACGTAGTGAGAGGGTAGTGTGTGGAGTGGGACAACAAGGGAGAGGGGAGAGGGGAGGATGTGAGGGAGAGTGCAGGCGAAGGGAAAAATTCAAAGATTAAATGAAAGTGGAAGAAGAGTGGACAGGAGAATGGCAGTAAGTGGAGGGGGCGAGAAAGGGGAGCCACCAAGAGAGAGAGAGAGAGAGAGAGAGAGAGAGAGAGAGAGGTAAGGCAAGTGGAACTAGCCTACGTGCTGTGGAGAGAGGGTAGAGGATTGGTGGTGTGTCTGCTTCTCTAACGTGGCGCCTCTCTCTCTCTCTCTCTCTCTCTCTCTCTCTCTCTCTCTCTCTCTCAATAGCTTCGTTGCCTCCTTTGCCTCCTCCCCCATGAGGTGTGTGTGTGTGTGTGTGTAATCCATCATCCTGTATAAAAGTTGTACCCCTGGTAAAGTGTCGTAGACTAACGTTTGTGTGTTCATGTCATTCCATTACATTATTTATATACCATTTTTCACGTTTATACACACACACACACTCTCTCTCTCTCTCTCTCTCTCTCTCTCTCTCTCAACATACCGTACCAATTTTTCTCTCTAAATTTGCAATTCATCCTCACTCTGTCAGATTATCAAAGTTATTCATTCCTTCATCATAAACTTTCACCTTCACTCTGTTCCTACATTCTGCTTTTCCTATTCCTCTCCTTATCCACCTATGTTCTTTTTCTCCTCCTCCAATTGTCTTCTTTCCTTCTTCTCCTCCTCTTGTACCTGTCTCCCATTTCTTCTTTTCCTCCTCCACCTGTTATTGTTTCTTCTCCAATTCACTTAGCTTCTTTACCTTCTCTTTCTCCTCCTTCTCCACCTCCTTCTCCTACCTCTTTCATTTCCTCCTCTTTCTTCTCCATCTCCACCTTCCTTCTCCTCCTCCTTCTCCTCCTCCCTCTTTCATTTCCTCCTCTTTCTCCTCCATCTCCACCTTCCTTCTCCACCTCCACCTCCTCCTCCTACCTCTTTCATTTCCTCCTCCTCCATCACCATCGCCACTGCAGTCCACTTATAGCAATCACTCCCTCCTTAACTCTGACGTCACCACACACTCACTATATCCGTACTCTCACTCTCACTATCCACCACTACACACTAACTCCTCCACTATCCGTACTCTCACTCTCACTATCCACCACTACACACACTAACCTCTCAACTATCCGTACTTTCACCTTCACTATCCACCACTACACACACTAACTCCTCCACTATCCTTACCCTCACCTTCACTATCCACTTGCTATCCACCACAACACACTCATTCCTTCAGTATTCGTCTCCTTTCGTTCTATATGCATAATATAATATAAGTCAGGTAAGTAAAAACGGCATGTCATTAACTATTTATGCCTATATCAAGTACGTTGTTCGGATCCCATAAAAATAATAACATTAATAGTTAATGGAATTTGGATTGTGCATAAAATATTTGGTCCGGTATTCAGTATAATATTAATAGAGTATATTTTGCCCAATGGCCATAGTTACTACTTACTAGGCCTATTTGTGAAAAGCTGCTGACAAAGAATTAGACCACAGCACTTCTAGTCTTCCATCGGGTCATCATAATTAATGAAATTCCAATTCACTCCATTCTTAACTATATTTTCTGTTTATCAAACTATCTTCCAATTGTCTTTATTTAATTTCTCCATAAACGTTCTTTAATTTCGAAAAAAAAAAAAAAAACCGTAACTATAATTATGACCGGCAAGTGTTGTATTACATACAGCTGTCAATTAATAATTTTTAAGAAAAATGTTGAAATATCAAAGCATCGCCTGTAGTTCATAATCCTACTCTATATTCATTTCTTTTTAAACCTATATGTCATCCAGGGTCGGCTATGTATAGCCCAGTACATACATACATAAAACGTTCTCAGCTCAATTAATTTCCCGGAACAATAAAAACATCAAAGGTAATTCATCCTACACAGTGTCCACAAACACTACGGTACCGGTACAGTAAATTAAAATTGCCTACCAATAAGTAACATATAAAATATGCACAATAACCCTCTATCGTTAAACAATTTTTTTTGTATTCCAAAACTCCACAATTTCCGAACTACAGTATCTAGCCGAATCTGGAAAATAAAATTGCCTATATAATTCTGTTTGACTTGGGATTTTCTATCAGGGAATGAAAGTAGGGTTCGATTCGCCTGAGGGATCGACGAATACAGGTTACTATAGAGGTGGAAATGCACTAACTATCTCTATCACAAGCCTGACCTTTTCCTCAGCTACACAGCGTTCACCAAAGCGAGAGGGATTTCATGGCCGTTACCTTTACTATGCTCTGAGAGGTCTAGTCTTGCAGTGGACCAAAATGTGGAACGCCAATTCTATTTTTGTAGGAAGGGATACCAAGGGATTCAGTTAGGTCAAGTTCAGTTTCGTTAGCAATTATTACGAGACATTAAACTATCACCATCATCATCACCAACAACAATACCACTACCACCACAACAACAACAATACCACCACCACCACCACAACAACACAATACCATCACCACAACAACAATATCACCACCACAACAACAACACAATCACCACCACCACCACCACCACCACAACAACAACACAATCACCACCACCACCACCACAACAACAATACCGCCACCACCACTACAACACAATACCATCACCACAACAACAATATCACTACCACCACAACAACACAATCACCACCACCATCACCATAACAATACAACTACCACCACAACAACACAATCACCACCACCACAACAACACAATAACAACCACCACAAAAACACCAATACCACCACCACCACCACCACAACTAACAACACAATGACCACCACCACCACAACAACAACAATACCACCACCACCACCACCACAACTAACAACACAATCACCACCACCACCACAATTACAACAATACCACCACCACCACCACCACAACTAACAACACAATCACCACCACCACCACAACAACAATACCACCACCACCACCACCACAACTAACAACACAATCACCACCACCACCACAACAACAACAATACCACCACCACCACCACCACCACCACCACAACTAACAACACAATCACCACCACCACAACAACAACAATACCACCACCACCACCACCACAACTAACAACACAATCACCACCACCACCACAACAACAATACCACCACCACCACCACAACTAACAACACAATCACCACCACCACTACAACAACAACAATACCACCACCACCACCACCACCACCACAACTAACAACACAATCACTGCCACCACAAACACCAACATTACTGCCACAGAAACCCAATGCTCTCTCTCTCATCATCAAATATTCATGGGTGAGGCTGTATAGGTAGGCTAGTCCAGTGAGGGGAAACTAGAGGATATACCAAAAAAACAACCCATATAAACCACTTTGGATGATGGGTAAGGTGGTTAAGTGAATAGCCTTGATATTATGTGTGTGTGTGTGTGTGTGTGTGTGTGTGTGCTGTCTTAAGGACCCTGTGATCGTATATGAGAATTGGAGGCCTCTGATTCTTACTTATTATGCCACGAAACATGCTCCACTTCTTCCTCCAAAGTATGCTAGGAAACAGGACTAGAAGAGCAAAAATAATGGTGTTCCGTTGCTTGGAATAGTTTGGAGGATTCAGGTGTTCCAAAATTGCCAACACAAAACTTCCCCCTTAAGTCCATAACTTAGTATCTGTAACACGCCCGTGAGCACAGGGTATACATTACTAAATCTTAAATTAAAATAAGGGTGTCGTTTCAAATCTTAATTAAGAATATAACAATCTGTTTTACACGGTATTTCCAAAATGATATTGCCTTTGCAGTGCCCTCACCGGTAACCTACATAAGTAAGTAAAGAAAGCCGAGGTAACAACTGTAAAAACAGCTACCGGTACTTTTTTTAAAGCAGGAATAGTGAGGGTGCATGTCATATATCAGTCTTAGTTCCTATACTCTACGGTCAGGATAGTGAAGTGGGACACGCACACCCAAACACATCGACCCACTAAACAACCCCACATATCAACTGCTTATTTTAGGACAAGGCAACAACAAAGGCACAGTTGTCTACTCGTAGCTGTGCCACGGAAAATATACAGTTAAACACAAAATAACAACCACGTAGCCAGGCCATATTTCAACAAAAGCTCCTTAAAAGAAGATTGTACTGAAAAAGAATAAAGAAGACAGGTCACGCCAAGCTGTGGGGATGAAGCAAGAATTATTACGACGTGTTACTCTGAGGTTGGACACACACATTACGCAGCCATCTTCTGGTCGGACACAGTTTTTCCGGTAGTGTGATATCAATGTTAAAGAGGTGGGGTACTTTCTATTAATATTCCACAGTGAAAGCCGTGCAAATGAAGGTAAAAGACTCAATAAGGGAGCAATGCTGCAATGGAGAGATGAAGGATAATGAAGGGTTATTGACGAAAGGAGCAGTTCTCTTCTGGACTGTATCGACTGACCTTGGTGAGGCTGATTCCCAAATATGAGCACAGTAACATAATTATCAATGCAGAGGAACATGTGAGGTGAGTTGCCAAGTAGCATAGGACTACACGTGTCAAGAAAACAAACACTCCTCTCACCACACTCTGTCCTGTCCTACTCCCTCTTTTCTACAACTTTTGTCCCCTGGGTGGCATGGCTTGGCGCCCTCGTCACGTCCAACACACGTCACACCACCTGACCTGCCTTCCTCACCCACTCCACTCCACTCCAACCACTACAGTCGGCTCCACAAGTTCCTAAACACCCCTTTCCCTCCATTCCTCACTCACCACTCACTCACTCCTTTTCTACAGTTCACAGCACACCATAACCTCTCCCTCCCCCAATCAACTTCCATTCCTGTCAACAACATAAATTCTTAAACACTCTTCTTCACTGGTTCACTTCCCATACTCCGCAGCTAAAATTTTGTAAACAAAGAGTGACGATGGTTACATTTTTTGCCCCCAATTTTCACCGTCACTGACAAAAATCCTTCAACATTCTAAGCTTCATCAATCTTTATCATCCTTCCTATTACACGCCTGATGCCTCCATTATGCTGTATCATTGGCATAATGCGTGTCAGCCACCTAGTTCTTTAGCTTAACGTAATGGTCGGTTTTTGAAAATAAGTTGCAATGGGCAGAGAAACTGTATGGCTGTCTGAATAATAAATAAATAAATAAATTTATAAACATATACTAATAATATGTACTCTCTCTCTCTCTCTCTCTCTCTCTCTCTCTCTCTCTCTCTCTCTCTCTCTCTCTCTCTCTCTCTCTCTCTCTCTCTCTCTCTCTTTTGCCAGCCTGTCACAACTGATGAGCCTTGTCCTCCAATTAGTGGCCCCCGTGAAAATATATATATATATATATATAGACTGACTATCCTGGCCGGGTCAGGTCAGGTATCAACTAGAATGGATCAGGTGACACTATTTTGGTCACCATGGCTAGGTAGGTAGGGTCAAGGTTGTGTCACGCTAGGTCAGGTTTAGGCACGTTTGGAGACGCATGCACTGGTGGCTCGTTTTAAAGTTGCGGCAACTAGACCATGTGTGTGTGTGTGTGTGTGTGTGTGTGTGTGTGTGTGGTCGTAGGATACAGTACGTCTAGACTCGATTGTTAAGGGAGGTAGTCTGTTGTTGTAGAATATATGGCTACTGATTCCTGTAAACAGTAACAGGAAACGGACCAAGACTATTATAGAATGTGGTGTTTACTGTGACCATTTCAAGGAATCGGGAGCCTCCAATTCGCCCAAGGGCTTGTATGAATATCAGTAGACTATATAAATTCCCACCGGTACCTCACCTACACGTATAGAAATCATAGCACCAAAACAAATATGACTTGAAAATGATATTCGGTATATTGTTTAAATACAAAAGCAGCCTCATACTTTGTTTTCCCTCTCAAACATACAAAGTTACTATCCACGAGTTACTGAATGGAAGGGATAAAAGTTGTGACCACGACTGTACCAGCAAGGAGCGGGACGTGGCACAATTTTCTGATGAAGACCCGGTATAATGTTCCAGGTTCTTCACAGGTCTAGGAAATGTGATAAAAAGTACATACGGTAATACTATATATCCGAAGCATGTATAAGAGAACTTGCTTGCCACTTGCACTTGACAGTGGCTAACAACATGAGATTTTATTCAGAAGGAAAATTTTAATGTGCGTCGTCTACTACGTTGCTCAATAATTGGTCTACCACACCGTCAACGTATTGGAGCGTAATGATTCCTCCAAATTGTGCTACAAAACAACCATCACTAGGTTACTAACAATCTCTTTTCTCTGCACCTTTCTTCACCCCACCAGCTAACTTCGCACCACTATATAGCTCTTCGATCCTCTCTCTGTCACCACCACTACGACGATAATCCTCAAACCCTCCAATACTTCTACCAAAACAAATACCTTCACCATTTTATCCCCTTTTCACAAGCTTCATCTACTCAAACACCACCCCAGCATCTTCCACACTATGCTACTACATTCACGACCCTATATCCCTCAGTCTCCACCACCACCACGACGCATTTCACAAACTCCTCCACTTCCACCATGATAACTAGCTACCACCACTAGAAATTTTATCTTCCACCACCTCCCCCTTCCATCTCATCCCCCTACTATCCTACTCCCTTCAACTACATCTCCCCCCACTAACACCATCTCCTCAAACGCCAAAACAATGTTGAATCATCACACTCTCTACCACTACCCGCACCACTGGTTGCTAAAACTACCACTACTATAATACCACCACTACTATAATACCACCACTACTTCCATATTCCCTTCCTTATCCCCCACCCCACCTTCCCCCCAACCCTGTGTACCGTGACCCTGACCTTGACCTGTCTGTCTACCTGTTGAACACTGACTGGCTCACCTGAACTGTACCCGTTGTCTGAGGAAGGTGTCTGGTCCAGAAGGCGTGGCGTGCAGTCCTGGAGATGGACGGGAGGGGGCAAGGGGGTGCTGAGGGGGTCTGCAGGATGTCAAGACAGGTCACACCAAGGGGATATAAAGAGGAACAAAGTAGCAATCCTCTTGAATCCTTTGGTCTTCAACGACTAAGTATCCTCTTAAAGTTGCAGCACACGAATACACTCAAAACATTACTTGTAGATCAACACTTCTATTTGTGGGGGTAACACCAGAATTGCACGTTTTGCCTGAGTAAGCTTTTTAAGATATATTTTTTCCAACCTTGCAGGCCCACCAACACAACACAAACCACAAGCACTGACAAATCAAAATATTGGTCGTCACCACTGGATCACCTTCACACAATCTCAGCCTCTGACGGGGTAGAACAGCACTGGTTCGCCTCGGTCTGGCGTCAAATACTCGCAGAAATGTGAACTTTGGATGCACAACGCGACAGCCTCTCCCTCACGATCCTCCCTTGCTTGCCCCTCGCGACTTACTACCGCTAGTGTCCCTCACTCCCTCCCACCCAGAGCGTCACGGGCTGGCCTCCTCCTCTCCTAGCCCTCTCTTCCCTGGATTTTCTCCTTCTCTTAACTTCTCTCTCCTTTAGTAATCCCTCTCCTTTCTTTCCCTCTGGATATAATGTAGATCAAACATGTATCTGCATCGCTGTGTCCCTAAATTCTCCCCTCCCTTCGTCCCTTGCCCCCAACACTAGCAACCACGAGGTTAGAGTCCCTTCAAAACATGAAATGCGTCGGGAGGAGAAGCAGTGGCATCTGGCATCTTCACCCCGTGTTGCATTGGTGTTGCCACGTCGCGCCACACACACACTCACAGCCTAACTTCCAGTGTACGATTAAATTTTCCCTGTGTTCTGGGTGAGGACGAAAGTGTCGAGGAGAGGAAGAAAATAGAGATTGGGGATTGCGTGGAAGTAGCGTTCTGTATTATTAGGAGACCAAAATATAATGAAGGCGCTTACTGTTATTAATTTTGTGGCTCTCTTGGTAATGTCACAGTGCTACCTAAATCCTAGTTCACGTATGTAAGAAACGTCCATGCTAATATCTACGTATACATAAATTATATACAAGAACACATAGAGCAACAAATACAGACACACTTATGCAAACTTTTAGGTTATATTATAAGACCATTCATATAGTACAGTACCACACTAACACTCTAGGGATAATGACTGGTAGCAAAGTCATTAGTTTATTCCAGCATTCAGGCATAACAAAACAACAAATATAGTCATTAGTAGATATACCAACAGGTTTAAAATAATGATGCTTATACAAGTGGGTAAATAATGTGAGAGAGAGAGAGAGAGAGAGAGAGAGAGAGAGAGAGAGAGAGAGAGAGAGAGAGAGAGAGAGAGAGAGAGAGAGAGTGTGTGTGTGTGTGTGTGTGTGTGTGTGTGTGTGTGTATTGCCACTCAAAGCAACAAGCAACAAATGACTCTCGGAGACACTCGACTCCTGAGAAAGTGATACCACACGTCTTGGTCAGGTGTTTCCCTTTTCATTCACTATCAGTCTCGACTTTAAGGAGCCTTGGGTTCACACTGGCGGCGAATTGAAGCCTACGCATTCCTCCACACCTTGTGCCACATTACAGACCACGTAAAGCATTTGAAGATATAGGCTGCTATCAGGCATAGTTTAAACTTTAAAGGAACCAGTAGTTCTTCAATTCTTCAACAAGAAATAATTTAAAGGAGACAGTAGTCCTCCAGTTCGCTGACATTCCAGGCTCCCTACTGAACCATAAACGACGTAACGCCTCATTATTTATACTCCGGAAAAAGTCAGACGATTTTGCATAATTTTTTTCTCGTCAAAGGACCCTCCGCTCCCTCCCACAACCCTCCCTACTACCCCCCCTCCACCGCCTCCTGCAGCCATTCCTTACCACTCCCTGCAATCCCTCCTTACCACTCCCTGTGACCCCTCCTAGCGACCCTATGTAACCCATTCCAACTCTCCTGCCGCCCTTGTAACCCCTCCCTACCCCTACAGCCCTGTGTGATCCTCCAAACCTCCCACTTTTATTTCTAACCCCTCTCAACCCCCTTACCGATCTATGTAACACTTCACTATTCCGTGCCACCTTTTCTCACCCCTCCCAACCCTCTTACAACCTTGTGTGACCTCTCCCTACCATTCTCTGCAACCTCTCCTAACCTACCGTCACCCCTGGAATGTTTGACCCCTAATGTGATTCCTCCATCCCCCCCCCCCTCAAGAAGTGAAGGCCCTGACCCCTCTATGAACCGTCCTTGCCCGCCCCCCTTCCATCTCCCCTCTGCCCCTCTATGAACCGTCTTTACCCACCCCCCTTCCGTGCCCCCTCTGCCCCTCCATGAACCGTCCTTGCCCGCCCCCCTTTCATCCCCCTCCACCTCCCCCGTCCAGTGTTGCAAGGGTTAATCAATATGTGTTTGTTTGAGTGAAACGTTCGCACCACCTGACATCACATACAAAGGTTTGCGGATCATGACACGACTAAGGACAACAGCTCAGGTCACCAAGATAGACGGAGGGAGGGACGGAGGGAGGGAATGCTTTGTGTTTTCTTCGTTTCGTCAGCGTCCCCTCCAGTCTCCTTTCTTTGTCTTTCTTTATTTTTTTTATATATATCTCCTGTACAATTTCTTCCTTCTTCAACTTTCTTCCTCTCTTTCATATTTCACATCTTCAACTTCCTTCTTCTTCTTTTAGAGAAATTTGGAAATAGAGGAAGTTGTCAGTCCCTCCTTAAATATTGAAATAAATTCCACCCGAGCTCAGCAATACAGGTCGTGTAGTTGATATTTAGATTACAAGAGAGCGCTCGCTACCCTTACCTCAACCGGCTTAGCCTACGTGCAGTGAAGAAACTCGAAATCTGGTCAACTGGGCGAGAGACGAGAACACTGCACCAACACCATGTTTACATTGATAATTAATTGATTCCACCCAACTGTACCACGAAATAGACTCCCAGTATATAGGTGCTGTTATGTGTCACGGTTTGGAGTAATCAGTGGCCTCCAATTCCATTACACAATATCACAGATCTCTTAAAGATTACCCAGGTCCTCCTTAAGTACTTTCTTCTCCACTCTCACTCCCACTCAAACCACCACCTTCTCTTCCTCCTCCTGCTCTTCTACTTCCTTTTCTTTCTCCTCTACTTCCTCCTCCTCCTCTTCCTTTTACCATCCCTTTGATTTTCCTCTCCATTACCCCCCAGTAAGTATCTCTGTCCTCCAACTTGTGAGATTCCCCACCACTGGTCTTCTTTGTGGATCTTTCAACCCTTACCCCTTCAGACGTGTTCCCCCACCTTCTCTCTCTCTCTCTCTCTCTCTCTCTCTCTCTCTCTCTCTCTCTCTCTCTCTCTCTCTCTCTCTCTCTCTCTCTCATAGCAGTTATTTCGAAACTTCTATATCTATTCAAAATATATTATCTCTCCATTCACCCACTATACCTCTCATAATCCTCTACCTTCCCCAAACCAAATAACCTTGATATAAAAATGCACACACTATAATTACATCACCTGCTTTATTTACATTTAGGGATACTCCATGGCTGTCAGGGATCTCTTACATTCATCAGTATCATTGGGCAGCATAACACGAGACTCCTGATCCTCCAAAATAAATATATCACGATACAAGATGAGTTATTGAATGGCTGAGGTTGTGTTTTTACTGACGTTGTGTTGAGGAATCAGTTGCATGCCCTCCAAGTCATACATCAACTATAGAGATTTTTCCTTTTTAAGTCTGTATTACCTTTCCCTCTTTTCTGAAACCATTTCCTCCTATACTCCATCTTCCTCAGTGTCTTTATCTTCCTCCACCTCCATGTTTGCCACTCTTTATCTTACTTCCTATATTTCTCTCCCTCATTCTTGCTCACTCCTCAATTTTCTCTGCTTCGTCTTCTTCTCCTAGCTCCCTACGTCTTCTTCCTGCCTCTTCATCTTCATCACTATCAGTCTTAGTTCCCTACTGACGTCTGGTTACATCAACATCGTCATTCCTTTGCATCGTTCTTCCTCTCTGTTTTCTTCTCTTCTCATCTTTCTACACTTACATCTTCATTATTCTGCATCGTTCTTCCTCTCTGTCTTCTTCTCTTCTCATCTTTCTATACTGACATCTTCATTATTCTGCATCGTTCTTCCTCTCTGTCTTCTTCTCTTCTCATCTTTCTATATTTACATCTTCATTATTCTGCATCGTTCTTCCTCTCTGTCTTCTTCTCTTCTCATCTTTCTATACTTACATCTTCATTATTCTGCATCGTTCTTCCTCTCTGACTTCTTCTATTTTTGTCTTCATTATTCTGCGTCGTTCTTCCTCTCTGTCTTCTTCTATTTTTTGTCTTCATTATTCTACATCGTTCATCGTCTCTTCACGTCCTACTTACTCATTATATTTACATTTTCCTGCCTCCCTGTCTTCCTCCTTGGCCATCCTCACCTTCGGACAACCATGGAGGCACAGGAAGACAGACATACAGACTAAGATGAATGCAATAACCCACAGGAAGACAGACATACAGACTAAGGTGAATGCAATACCCCACAGAAAGACAGACATACAAACTAAGGTGAATACAATACCCCACAGGAAGACAGACATACAGACTAAGGTCAATACAATACCCCACAGGAAGACAGACATACAGACTAAGGTGAATACAATACCCCACGTGGAGAGTAGCGAGGGCGGTGCTTCAAAAACGTGGTCAAGCTTAGAGCAAAGCTTAATTAACGCGAGCTGCATTCTCCTTACTTTATTTCTTCCTCGTACTTCTCTCTCTCTCTCTCTCTCTCTCTCTCTCTCTCTCTCTCTCTCTCTCTCTCTCTCTCTCTCTCGTTCCTTCTTTTCCTTCTATTCCCTCTCGCTTTCCTTCCTTCTTATCATTCTATTTTCACTTTCTTTCGTTTCTTCTTTCATTCCATTTCCTCTTTCGTTCCTTCCTTCTTCTTACATCTCATTGCATCCCCTTTCACTTTCTTGCTTGTTTCCTTCTCTCTTTCCTTCCATTTCCTCTTTCCCTCCTTCCTTCATCCTTCCTTTCTCCTTTCCTGTTACATCCCAACAAAGTATTTCCACCACCACTGGCAACTTCCTTCCTTTCTCCCCTCCTTTCTTCATTCCTTCCTTCTTTCTTTCTTTCATTTCTTTCACTCTTTCCCTCCCTCCTCTTACATTTCCCTCACTTCTTTCTCCTCTTCCTCCTCCTCCTCCTCCTCCTCCTCCTCTCTTCTTTTTCCCTCCCGCATATCGCCCACATCCTCTAATCTATTTTCTTAATTCTGCTCCTTTCATCTTACACATCTCTCCACTACCTTTTCTCCCTATATTTATCACACTATTCCCTCTGTCCTCCTCCCTCTCCTCCTCCTCTTCGCTCTCCCTGCCCTCTACCCTCGTCGTTCAATGCAGCACCCCCTCTCTCCTTCCTCTTCCTCCTTTCTCTTCCCCCTCCCACACTTCCTCCTTCCCTCTCATTTTTTCGCTCTCCTAGTCCACCCCCACCCCCCCCACCCTCCAGCACTACAGCACCCCCACCCCCCAACCCTCACCCTCTCAACAGGTCGCTCAGGGCGCCAGAGACGGTGAGAAGAACGTAATCAACACACTTTTAATTCCGGGTTGCATAAGGGAAACGCCAGATGGGCTTTGATCAGCTCGACACACACTTACGCTCAATTGCACAGAGTCAGACGGACAGACATAGTGACAGAAAAAAAATACCAGTTTGGGTGTGAAATTATCAATGAGTTAAGTTATATTTATCTCTTGGGAATGTGTTAATTCTGAATTCATTATACCATCATCATCATCATCATCAAAATTATCATCGCCATCTCACTATCATTTATTGTTTTTATTAATTCCTGTTTCTAGTTTATCCAAATTTCCTTAAGGGGGGTGCGGGAGTAGGGGGACAGACTTGGGGGGGTCGGGGGGGTTTAGTGGGGTGCGGGAGTAGGGGGACAGGCTTGGGAGGGGGGGTTAAGGGGGTGCGGGAATAGGGGACAGGCTTTCTACCCACCCCCAAGACCTGTCCCCCTATTCCCGCACCCCCCCCCCAGTCCCCCCCCAAGCCTGTCCCCTACTCCCGCACCCCCTTAAGGTGGATTATAGTACAGTGTTGGTAAATTTGGAGCAACTGATTTCACGAAACTAATTCAAGCAACAGACCACCATTACTTTTGTTGATATGATACCATTTCCTGGCATACGTTGATGGAACAAAGGCCATCTAATGTACAGTCGGATACCATAATGTCTAGCCCATCTGAGTCGAAACCCGAGATCTGAAGTACAGCTCCGGACAGATCAAGGGTCCACACCCCATCCGACAGCGACTTGGTTTGGGCCTCGTCGGATCTGGCAACAGTTGCAGGTGGAGGGAGGGGGGGATGTTAGTGGGAGAGGAGGAGTTAAATGTGGGCGTGGCTATATAGAAGGTAATGTGGGAGGGTAACGAATGATCAGGTAGAAAAGACGTGTGTCAGGAAGAATGAATGAAACATACACAGTGAACGGTATCGAATCACCAATCGAGCAGGGTTCTTCAAACTTTTTTCAGTCGTGACCCAGTTTTTACTATGACATCATTCTCGAGACCCATATATTTTTATATAATTTTTTTTATATTGTTATTTGTATAAAAAAAAATATATAAAAATTTTGGTTTATATAAAAAATTTTGTTTATATAAAATTTTTTGTTTATAAAAAATTTTGTTTTATATAAAAAAAAATTATATAATTTTTTTTTTTATATCCGAGTGTAACAAACGTATACCACTGACCCCTTAAAGACCCTGTGTTCGAGTATGAAGTCTTAGTGGCTTCTGATTCCTCCAGATTATTTCACGAAACAAACTCCTTCAATATAGGTGATGTTTCGTGGCAATTTTTAAATGACTCGCTAACCTTCAATTTTCTGACTACATCACTGGGTCCCTTAATTAACAAAGATGCCCCACCACAGTCCTCCTGCCACCAAAAAGTCCAGAGTCCGTCCACATCCTGGCTCTGCATGGCTCGTAATCAGACCCGAATATTGGAGAGTGATGAAAACTGTATTGGTGTGAAAGGAAAGGTGATTACGACACGGAAAGAGACTGAAAGAAAGCTCGGAAGAAAAGGTCATGGTGTGTGTGTGTGTTGTGTGTTGTGTGTGTGTATGTGTGTTGTATGTGTGTGTGTGTGTGTGTGTATGTGTTGTGTGTGTGTATGCGTGTGT
>JAWQEG010004947.1:0-37500 GCA_033782935.1 Petrolisthes cinctipes
AGTTTCCTCCAAATACTGTGTAATATTTTTGGAGCAACCTGATTCCTCCAACGTATGCCAGGATATAATAATAATAATAATAATAATAATAATAATAATAATAATAATAATGATAATGATAATAATAATAATAATGATAATAATAATAATAATAATAGTAATAATAACAATAGCAAAATAATAATAATGATAATAATAATAATAATGATAATAATAATAATAATAATAATAATAATAATAATAATAATAATGATAATAATAATGATAATAATAATAATAATAATAATAATAATAATAATAATAATAGTAATAATAACGATAGCACAATAATAATAATAATAATAAGAGAGAGAGAGAGAGAGAGAGAGAGAGAGAGAGAGAGAGAGAGAGAGAGAGAGAGAGAGACTTTCCTTGTGTGTGTGTGAGAGAGAGAGAGAGAGAGACTTTCCTTGTGTGTGTGTGAGAGAGAGAGAGAGAGAGAGAGAGAGAGAGAGAGACACCTTCATTGAGTGTGTGAGAGAGAGAGATCCTTGCATATACGAGAGAGAGAGAGAGAGAGAGAGAGAGAGAGAGAGAGAGAGAGAGAGAGAGAGAGGCTTTCCTTGTGAATGCGTGTGTGAGAGATCCTTGCATATACGAGAGAGAGAGAGAGAGAGAGAGAGAGAGAGAGAGAAGGAAATAGAAGGAAAGGAGGGCCAGAGAGAAGGAAATAGAAGGAAAGAAGGAGCTTGTTTGTTTCGTGGCATAGTCAGGAGGAATCAGAATTTAGAGTTGATTCCACAGTGGCATTGGTTTGTTAGCTTCCCAACCAACCACACTTGTAAGGCTTCATTATTTTAGGGTTGATTCCTCAGTGGTATTGGTTTGTTAGCTTCCCAACCAACCACACTTGTAAGGCTTCATTATTTTAGGGTTGATTCCACAGTGGTATTGGTTTGTAAGCTTCCCAACCAACCACACTTGTAAGGCTTCATTATTTTAGGGTTGATTCCACAGTGGCATTGGTTTGTTAGCTTCCCAACCAACCACACTTGTAAGGCTTCATTATTTTAGGGTTGATTCCACAGTGGTATTGGTTTGTTAGCTTCCCAACCAACCACACTTGTAAGGCTTCATTATTTTAGGGTTGAATCCACAGTGGTATTGGTTTGTTAGCTTCCCAACCAACCACACTTGTAAGGCTTCATTCATTATTTTCCAAAAGCTGAGTGAGTATCCACATTCACAAAATCTATTAAAACAGTTAGATAATAATAATAATAATAATAATAATCACTGCATAGTTTACTCACCAAATTCATTAAATAATTCACCCAGAAGTCATTTACACGGCTAACATTCTTTCGTTTATGTGCTTACAAACCAATACCAACCACTGTGGAATCGACCTAAAGACATTATTATTATTATTATTGTTACTCTTATCCTGTTTCCTAGCATACTTTGGAGGAATCAAGGCACTCCAATGTACAGCTACAATCAAATATCCACCAACACTTTCCTTCCATCGTAGTAAATATCTTGGTAATAAAGAACAACACGTGTATGATTTTGCAGCACCTCATAATAATAATAATAATAATAATAATAATAATATCCACCAACACTTTCCTTCCATTGTAGTAAATATTTTGGTAATAAAGAACAACACGTATGATTTTGCAGCACCTCATAATAATAATAATTGAGGGGGTTGAGTTGACGTAAGGTGTTGTTGTATGATTATATTTTGATATGATACTGATTTATTTGTACGATGGAAGGAATGTGTTGGTGGATATTTGATTGTCAATTATTAATGCTTCTCTCTCTCTCTCTCTCTCTCTCTCTCTCTCTCTCTCTCTCTCTCTCTCTTCTGTTTGTGTAGAGGTGTGAGAAATTTATCCCTCTCTCTTTCTCCCTGTGTGTGTAATAAAAGTTTCACACACACACACACACACTCATTCTCGCACAATTTCACACTTTTTCAAATTTGTCTTTTTTTCAGAATTTGTTTAAATTCATCTATAACTATTTATTCAAGAGCACACAGGGAAATTCTTAATAAGACTAAAATTTAATAATAATAATAATAATAATAATAATAATAATAATAATAATAATAATAATAATAATATAGATCTGGCAACATTGCACCAAGCCCTAATACAGATCTGGCAACACTGGACCTCAGACAGACGCCATCTTGGAAACTTGGAAATCAGTCAGTAAATGTAAATAATCCCAGTTTTTTCATTATTTATGCCTTTATTCGTGTTTATATTCTCATCTACTGCTGTTTGGATATTGTGTGAGTATTGTTTTCACCCGTTGATGTGTGTGTGGTATGTGTATAGCGTTAAATATGTAAATAATATCAGTTTTTTTTTTATTAATTGTGTTTATTATCGTTATATGTGTAAATAATATTAGTTTTTTTCATTATTTATGCCTTTATTCGTGTTTATATACTCATCTGCTACTGTTTGGATATTGTGTGAGTATTGTTTTCACCCGTTGATGTATGTGTGTATAGTGTTAAATATGTACGGTAAATAATATCCGGTTTTATTTTATTAATTGGGTAAAAATTTGCAATTACGCCTCCAAGTTTTTCGTTTTTTTTTTTATTATTGCCTTGAAATGCCTTTATTTCATTTTTTTTTTTTTTATCCAATGACTTTCGGAAATGATGTATTTTGTTACTTTTCATTTCCCCCTCGTACCCCTACAGTCTTCGGGGGGAGTGTTGGGAATTCGGGGTTTTGGGTTGGGGAACACACGTAAATTACCTTATTTCACCTTGATACTGTTTTGTTGAACTGCAGAAATGTTGAAAAAATTTGTCAAAACTTGGCTCGGATTTTCCAGTTTTCAGGAAACCTAAAAATTGAAAATCCGAGCCAATTTTTGACAAAATTTGGCTGGGATTTTTAACTTTTTAGAAAGTATAAATGTCGAAAAATGGACATTTTTACCTGAAAATTTTGACAGCCAGTCGAACGAACCTGACCTGACCTAACCTAGCCCTAACCCTGACATCCTTCAGTCCTAACCCTGACATCCTTCAGTCCTAACCCTGACATCCTTCAGTCCTAACCCTGACATCCTTCAGTCCTAACCCTGGCATCCTTCAGTCCTAACCCTTGCATCCTTCAGTCCTAACCCTGGCATCCTTCAGTCCTAACCCTGGCATCCTTCAGTCCTAACCCTGACATCCTTCAATCCTAACCCTTGCATCCTTCAGTCCTAACCCTGACATCCTTCAGTCCTAACCCTTGCATCCTTCAGTCCTAACCCTGACATCCTTCAGTCCTAACCCTGGCATCCTTCAGTCCTAACCCTGACATCCTTCAATCCTAACCCTTGCATCCTTCAGTCCTAACCCTGGCATCCTTCAGTCCTAACCCTGACATCCTTCAGTCCTAACCCTGGCATCCTTCAGTCCTAACCCTGACATCCTTCAATCCTAACCCTTGCATCCTTCAGTCCTAACCCTGGCATCCTTCAGTCCTAACCCTGACATCCTTCAGTCCTAACCCTGACATCCTTCAGTCCTAACCCTGACATCCTTCAATCCTAACCCTTGCATCCTTCAGTCCTAACCCTGGCATCCTTCGGACCCAACCTTGGTCTAGGCAGATAATGTTTCACACTTAAATCAAAAAGTTCTTTGGGTTTACCTTTGTAGGTATAGTGAAATATTAACATTGTCAGCGATGAAGATATGTTGAATGTACAGTTGGACACATGAATGGGTGGTACAGCCCAGGTGAAAGATACTTGTCCCATTTGAGTAACCAGTGTCTATTATCAGGTACAGTCGGCAAAAAAAGTTTCGTTACCATCCTTTTAACAGTGTGATGTAATGTTGGTAGGCCTGACTGGTGAGTCAGGTGTGGCGCGAGCATGGAGGTAGTATAGGTGGAGTGGCCATGGCTCACTAATCCAGGGGAGTAAAGTGAAGCCGCCGAACTGTCATTTTCGGCGCCTTCAATATGGCGGACACAAAGATATGTTTCAGTAAAAGTGGACTTCTGACCTGACATACAAAGGTATGCGCCATCTTGAAGGAACCGGAAATGACAGATTGGTGGCTTCACAAATCAGGTCCTACTGGCGCCTCCACCTATACTACCTCCATGGGCGCGAGTGTCATATATACCTCCGTCACCCTCCCGGACCCCTCAGTGTCTAATGGTCAGGCAAGTAGGAATGATGTACTTTTACCCAGTGCTACTTTTTCTGGGTATTTCAAGGTTATTCTTGTTCTAAAATACTCAAACGTATTTCTTTATGTTTAATGATGAATAGTTAAATAGTAATAGTTCTTGAACACTCAAAATTTAATTTAAAATCAGTTAAACTTTTGATATAAAAAGAAAGAGAATGCCTTGTGCTAAGTTGTTATTGCCGCGGCCCGCGAGGCACAGCTGCTCAGACGGCGGAGTACCAACCCTGCCACGCTTATCTTTGTTAAAATTAACGTAGGGGTGGTAACGAAACTTTTTTTGCCGACTGTACTTGCTTTTTATTACCATCCTCAATACTGACTTCAGCCCCTGATGATGTCTCCTATTTGGCACTAAGGAACACACACACACACACACACACACACACACCATCCTCAATACTGACTTCTGCCCCTGATGATGTCTCCTATTTGGCACGAAGGAACTTGATATTGGCAGAAATTGACCATCTTTCACTGGGGCTGTACCACCCATTCATGTGTCCAACTACTTAGAGTAGCTGGAGCATCGTCCATTCTTGATACAGCCGAGTCTAGAGGTGAAGTGTGACGTGTCATCCTTCTTACCACTTACCCGGCAGAGGAATACATATAAAAGGGACTGGAGAAGCTCAAATATCTGGGAAATTGAAAATAACATTGATATGAGATAATTGGACTTCAAGAAAAATGCATGTACTGTTAAGATGTAACAACCACGGACTGAGTTGTAAGTATATGTAATTCTGTGTATACAAATAATTACCTTGGGACTACTTGCTCAGGAGGAATACAGATGGCCATTAGTGGATGCAATGAGGCTCTCCTGCATTAATAATTTAACACCAACAAAAGAAGGGCGACGAAACGCGACCTATAGTATGGGGCGCGCCGTGAGATCCGCCGTGGTTGTTTACATTTTGGACGTAGAAAAAATCAGAGCGCGAATACATGAAGTTGTATATTGTGACGAAACCAGATGTGACCGACAACTGAAACCTTTATGACGGTATTTTGTATAATATCGACTACATGTTTGCTTACTCTCATTAAAATACATTAGGAGGTGTACTTAGAAACTTTATCCATCTTTTTATTGTAAGCACTCGTTGATGTATGTGTGGTGTGTGTATAGGGTTAAATATGTACCGGTAAATAATATCAGTTTTTATGGTAAATATTGAAATTATTACAGTTACTGTGTACGGTTTTTCTACCTTCATTACCCACTTATTTAGACAATTCTAAGACTATTTTCTACCTTCATTACCCACTTATTTAGACCATTCTAAGACTATTTTCTTCTATGGCATTTCCTCCACAAATGCCCTATTTCCAATATTCAAATGAAATTAGCCTGACCGTACCTAACCTAACTTAGACCATAGCAGACTACCGGGACCGAACCTGGGCAAACTACAGGTTTAGTAAATCCCTTAGTATGTATGGTACGGTAATGAATAACACAAGCCTGGGAACACACACACACTATGTTTGGTTGTTGTTGTTGAAGTTCCTCAAGCTGTCTGGCCGAGCAGCCCCGAGCTCCTGAGGAAGGTCATGGCCTGAACCTGGCTTTCCCACAGTGCCCTCAGAGAGTGTATGTTGTGTTGTTGGCGAGTGTGGTTGTGTGCGTTGCAGTCTTCAATAATGTGTTTAAAAGAATGGGGTGCTGTGTTGCATCCCGGACAGGCATCCGCAATGGCTCCATCCAGCCTCTTCTGATATGTCAGAAGGGCCGGGTGGTGGCCACACCGCAGCCTGGCCAGGTGGACTCTGTCCTCACGGGGAAGGGAGGATTCGGATGGGTGGATGTCAGGAGGTGGTGCATGCAGCTGAGTGTTTGGATGGATTGTTGAGTGATTTGAGTATGGATATGTTTTTGGAGATTGGTTTGGGGTGGGCAGGGTGTAAGAGATGATAGTATTTGTGTATGGTATCGTGTACTGGGTGTTGTTTTGATGTTCCTTGGCATGTGTGGGTGTTGTGCTGTGTAGTGTAGTGGATGGTGTGGGTTTGTGTGCCTCTCATGTCAAGGTGATCCTTGATTTTGAGGACTTTGGGACTTTGGTTTCATAGTGTAGGTGGTCTGTGGGTGTGGTAGCTGTGCAGCCTGTGATTGTCTTTAGGGCTCTGTTCTGTATGGTTTGAAGGGTGTTGTGATGAGTCTCAGTGAGGTTTGAAGCCCAGGCAGGGCTTGCATAATCCATCACTGATCGAATATATTGTTTGTATACTCTGGTTGTGGTTTCCTTGTTGTGTCCGAATGTTGTGCTGGCAAGTGATCTGAGGGCTTTAAGTCTTTGCATGCATTTGTTTTTGATGGTCGTAATATGTTGTTTGAATGTCATGGATGTATTGTATGTTATGCCAAGTATTTTGGGTGTGTGTGTGTGTGGTATAGGTGTGTTGTTTATGGTGAGGTGTGGTGTGTAGCGGTGTTCTGCGTTCCAGTTGGTGAGAAGGGTGACAGTTGACTTGGTGGGTGCTATTTTAAGTCTGTTTGTGGTGAACCAGGCATTGAGTGTGTTGAGGTAGGGTTGGAGGATGAGGGTGGCTGTGTCTGCGTTTCTGTGTGTACATGTGAGTGTTATGTCGTCTGCGTAGGAGGCTATGTGTATTTGTGGTGCCTGGGGTGTTGGTATGTCGTGCATGTATAGGTTGAAAAGGGTGGGTGAGAGTACAGAGCCTTGGGGGACACCATTGGTGAAATTTTTAATGTTAGATGACTGACCAACAAATGTAACATGGGCTACTCTTCCTCCCAAGAAGCTGGCCAGCCATCTTTTGGTGTTATTATGCATGTTTGTGTTGTATATTTTGTTTGTGAGGTTGTGGCGGGGGATGGCATCAAATGCTTTACTAATGTCCAATGTAACTAAGAGTGTTCTGTGTGGGGGTCTATCTAAGTTGATGCCATCAAAAATTCTTTGTGTGAGGTCTGTAAGAAGGGTGTTTGTTAAGTGTAGCGGTCTGAAGCCATGTTGTGAAGATGCAAGGGGGATGTGTGGTGTGATTAGTTTAATGATGAGGCGCTCAGTGATTTTGGAGGGGGTACAAAGGAGGGTGATGGGACGGTGTGATGAGGGTAGTGTGGGGTCTTTATTTGGTTTGGGGATGGTGATGATGTTTCCATGTTTCCAGATGTTGGGTAATGTGTTGTGTGAGTAGCTGTAGTTTGCTATGTTAGTGAGTGCTTGTATGCCTTGTGGTCCAAGGTGTTTAAGGTGTATGTTACTGATGTTGTCTGGACCACAGGCAGGTGAGTGTTTTATGTTGTGAATGATGTGATTTGTCTGATGATTTGTGAATGGTGTGTAGTCTGGGTCAGTGGGGAAACGTCTCTTGCGTCTAATGACTCGTCTGTCTTCAGGATGAGGGTGAAGGTGGCTGACGTGCGAAAAATGTTGGATGAGTGTCCTGGAGTGGCGGCGTCTACGCCGTGGGACCACCCCCCAAGGCTCCCGAGGAAGGAAGCTATGGGGGCCAAACCGTCACAACATCCCCCCGCCCCCCACCAGGGGGCGCGAGTCCCTGGGAACGGCTTCGGTCACCCGGGCAATACCACTATGTTTGGTAATGAATAACACAAGCCTGGGAAAACACACACACTATTCTTTTAACACAGGCATAGTAAATAACTTATGTGTGTATGGTAATGAATAACACAAGCCTGGGGAAACACACACACACACACAATCCTTTTAACACAGTCTTAGTAAATCACATGTGTGTATGGTAATGAATAACACAAGCCTGGGGAAACACACACACACACACACACACACAATCCTTTTAACACAGGCATAGTAAATCACCTAGTGTGTATGGTAATGAATAACACAAGCCTGGGAAAACATTTGGTGATCTTCAATGAGGGACTAGTGAGTGTAAAATGAAGTGTTGGAGACAAGTATTTATTCATTTTATCTACATTTATTATTATACATTTACCAAACAAGCCCAGAAATTGAATGAGTGAGTGAGGGAGCCCATGTAATAATAATAATGGAGTATAGAATTAGACATTTTATTATATATGTTGTTATTTTTTCAGTGTGTTTTACGATGACCTGTCCTGCCTTGTGATGCCCTGACCTATCCTACGATGTGATGCCCTGACCTGTCCTGCTATGTGATGCCCTGACCTGTCTTGCCATGTGATTACCTGCCCTGTCCTGTCCTGCTATGTGATGTCCTGCCATGGGATTACCTGCCCTGACCTGTCCTGCCATGTGATGCCCTGCCCTGATCGATCCTGCCATGTGATGACCTGTCCTACGATGCCCTGCCCTGACCTGTTCTATGATGCCCTGTGATGCCCTGCCCTATCCTACAATGCCCTGCCCTGCCCTGTCATACCTCCCAAGCGCTAACCATGTAGAAGTAAGAGAGGCTGGCTGTTGATGCCCAGAATAATGTTACTGTACTATCTTTACTAACTTCACCCAAAGGCAGCCTAGCAGGTAAACATTAGGGCAAAGATGGCTATTCCTTCATTGTCATAGCTGCTGATATAGCCTGGTACTACACCTATGAAACACACTGAATATAGGTGCCAGAAACACACATAATAATATCCCTGATGTGTACGGGTATATTCGAAACACACATATATCCCTGCCTGATGTGTACGGGTATATTCCTGTCTGATGTGTATGGGTATATTCGAAACACACATATATCTCTGTCTGATGTGTACGGGTATATTCGAAACACACATATATCTCTGTCTGATGTGTACGGGTATATTCGAAACACACATATATCCCTGTCTGATGTGTACGGGTATATTCGAAACACACACATATTCCTACCTGATGTGTACGGGTATATTCGAAACACACATAGTAATATCCCTGATGTGTACGGGTATATTCGAAACACACATATATCTCTGTCTGATGTGTACGGGTATATTCAACATATTATTCAGTATAATTATAATGTACAGTTGCGGTCAATAATAATTAATCATCCACATATGGGTATCTCAAACAATTTACTGTCTGATGTTTTCACGTTCACATAATTTTGATGTTATTGTTTTAACCCTTAAAGGCATACGTTATTGGACACACCTAGAATAGCATATGTTGAGTGTAACAGACTCCTATTAAGAAAAATCACAACACAAAGTTGTAATCAATTTTAATTGCTTTTCAGACCATGAATTTGGCATGAAAAGAAAGATTAACTCCTCTACTTTAGTATCAATCACTTACTTAAGTAATTATGCAAAAATATATATTCTTAATGGGGGACTAAAGAAAGTAAACAAAAAAAATGAAAAAAAATGCAATTTCTTGACAAAAAATCATAACTAGGCCACTAATAGGAATTAAGCTCTGAAATTTGGTATGGTGCTTCTCAGGTCCCATAGCTGTGTATTGCATGTGTTAGCCTAATTTACCCAGTTAAAAATAATGGAAATAATTAGTTATACCTTTACAGCATATGTGAGTCTGATGGACTCCTTACGCAATTTATCTCCCACCATGGGAGAGCGAGCTGGCGCACACACCCTTCCATAGCCAGGCCTAGCCAAAGACTGCACATAGCTGGGGTGCCTGGGTGGCATCTTCAAAAGTAGTCAAGCCACAACATGTTAAGCCATTTCCATATCCTGACAGGGGGTGCGAACGCCTTTGAGGGTTAAGTAATGTGGAGCTACTTGTATTAAATTAAAAGATGGTAGTTAACCTATTTATTGGAAAGTTTATCATCTAAGGAACAGAGGGAAGCTGTCAAAATCTTACGTGAGTTACCCCTATATGGATGATTATATTTGACTGCGACAGGCTTTGGGGGTTAGGGGGGTGCGGGAATAGGGGACAGGCTTTCTACCCACCCCAAGCCTGTCCCTCTATTCCCGCACCCCCTGAAACCCCCCCCCCCAAGCCTGTCCCCCTATTCCCGCACCCCCTTAAACCAAAATATTCCTCGGCAGACGTCCACGCCTTGTGTGTTTGGAAAAAATCCTAAAATCCTAAAATCAGTTGAAAATGATAAAAGAGGGTAATGAGTGATATATTGAAAATGAATATATGTTTGAAAAAAAATAATCCTAAATTTGGACTTTTTGGAAAATAATTAAAAGAAGAATGAATTGCAGAAAAGCAGTGACAAGGAATAGGGCGATGAGTATGGAAGTGAAGAAAACGCTACATGATAGTGTGGTAATCCTGACACTGACATACATACGGGAGTGAAACGTGGACCATGATGGAAAGACATAAATAAATCAAGAGTTAGATGGGTGGAAATGAGCTACCTTAGAAGTGTGTGTGGAGTGACATGGAGAGACAGACAGACTCCAACTACTCTCCCTCACCTCTTCCCCCTCCCTCTACTCTCCCTCGCATCCTCTCCCTCCCACTACTCTCCCTCACCTCCTTCCCCTCCCTCTCCCTCACCTCCTCCCCCTCTACTCTCCCTCACCTCCTCCCCCTCTACTCTCCCTCACCTCCTCCCTCCCCCTTCCACTACCCTCCCTCAACCTCTCCTCCCCTCCTCCCACTACTCTACCTCCCTCTCCCTCACCTTTCTTCACCTCCCACTACTCTCCCTCCCCCTCCCCCTTTCCCACCACTCCCCTACCTCTACTCTCCCTCCTCCTCCTCCCCTCTCCCTTTGTATAGTACACCTACGTCAACACCACAAACATTCTTGCATACAATGGTGGTGGTGTGGTATCAGTACGACGACTCCATACACAGCCATCGTATCAGTACCACACCATAGTCAACACCACAAACATTCCTACAGGCGGCTCCAAGTGCGGTCGAATGAAAGCTAAATGGGTACAGCTGTGGTATAATATGTAGTTTTTTCCATTTAAGTACAGCCACAATCAAATAATATCCACCGACACTTTCCTTCCATCGTAGTAAATATCTTGGTAATAAAGAAAAACACGTGTATGATTTTGCAGCACCTCATAATAATAATAATAAAAATAATATCCACCAACACTTTCCTTCCATCGTAGTAAATATCTTGGTAATAAAGAACAACACATGTATGATTTTGCAGCGCCTCATAATAATAATAATGAAAATAATATCCCCAACACTTTCCTTCCATCGTAGTAAATATCTTGGTAATAAAGAACAACACGTGTATGATTTTGCAGCACCTCATAATAATAATAATTGAGGGGGTTGAGTTGACATAAGGTGTTGTTGTTGTATGATTATATTTTGATATGATACTGATTTATTTGTACGATGGAAGGAAAGTGTCGGTGGATATTTGATTGTGGCTGTACCATATATTCACTTGCTGATATATAACCCAGTACAGTAATCTATTATTGGCTTTGTTGGGGACATAAAAAATTAATTGCTGCCTGGGTTATTTATTTAAGGAATTTCTAACCATAACTCCCCCCAGATCCTTTCATTGTAGACCATCTTGTTTTTTTTGTCCCAGGCTTTTGTTATTTATTTTACACTCATTGAATTTTACCAAGTGATTTTCCAGGCTTTTGTTATTAATTTTACCCTCATTGAATTTTACCAAGTGATTTTCCAGGCTTCTCTTATTTATTTTACACGTTGAAGACTACCAAGTGATTTTCCAGGCTTTTGTTATTCATTTTACACTCATTGAAGACTACCAAGTGATTTTCCAGGCTTTTGTTTTTTATTTTACACTCATTCAAGACAACCAAATATTTTCCCAGGCTTCTGTTATTCATTACCAACCCCTTCATTTTACACTCACTCCTTCATTGAAAACTACTAAATTTCCCCCAGGCTTCTGTTATTCATTTTACACTCATTGAAGACCACCAAATGTTTTCCCAGGCTTCTGTTATTTATTACCATACACACTAAGTTAGTGATCTGAGTACAGTAGGTTAAACCCCTTTCCTTCATTATAGTGTTTCCCTCTCTTTCACTTATAGTTCTACCATCACTGTCCCTCCTTTCCTTCTGTTTCCTTTGTGTTTGCTTGTTGTCCCTCCTTTTCTTCTATTTCCTTTATGCTTGCAGTCCCACCTCTCTGTCACCTTCTCCCCTGTCCCACCTCTTTATCACCTTTCCCCTGTCCTTCTATATCCTTTGTCTTTGCAGTCTCACCTCCCTGTCCCTCCTTTCCTTCTATTTCCTTTATGCTTGCAGTCCCACTTTTCTATCACCTCTTCCCTGTCCCTCCTTTTCTTCTGTTTCCAGTCCCACTTCTCTATCACCACCTCCCTGTCCCTCCTTTCCTTCTATTTCTCATGTTTTCTGTCCCACCTCTCTCTCTCACCTTTTCCCTGTCCTTCTGTTCCTTCTGTTTCCTGTCCCTCCTCCATCACATGTCCTTCCTTTCCTTCTGTTTGCTGTCCCACCTCTCTTAACACCTTTCCCCTTATCCCTCCTTTCCTTCTGTTTCCTTTATGCTTGCAGTCCCACTTCTCTATCACCTCCTCCCTGTCCCTCCTTTCCTTCTGTTTCCATTCCCACTTCTCTGTCACCTTCCCCCTGTCCCACCTCTCTAACATCTTTCCCCTGTCCCTCCTTACCTTCTATTTCCTTCATGCTTGCAGTCCCACCTCTCTATCACCTCCTCCCTGTCCCTCCTTTCCTTATGTTTCCATTTTGTTTGCATTCCCAATTCTCCATCACCTTCTCCCAGTCCCTCCTTACCTTCTATTTCCTTCATGCTTGCAGTCCCAATTCTCTATCACCTCCTCCCTGTCCCTCCTTTCCTTATGTTTTCATTTTGTTTGCATTCCCAATTCTGTATCACCTCCTCACTGTCCCTCCTTACCTTCTATTTCCTTCATGCTTGCAGTCCCACCTCTCTATCACCTTCTCCCTGTCCCTCCTTTCCTTCTGTTTCCTTTGTGTTTGCTGACCCACCTCTCTCTCACCTGTTCACTGTCCTTCTGTTTCCTGTTCCTCCTCTGTCACTTTCTCCCTGTCCCTCCTTACCTTCTATTTCCTTTTTGTTTACAGTCCCACCTCTTTCTAGGCCCAGGGCAGTCTTTAAATTACCATACATGCTAAGTGGTTTTGAATGTATTAAGGGGACAGTATACTTACGGTACATTGACTCCCTTGATTCCTCCAAAAACTGCCAGGAAACAGGACCAGATTTACAAAAATAATGGTGATCTGTTGCTTGGAATAGCTTGTAGGAATCATTATCTCCAGATTTTACCACTACTTATAATTATGACCAGTGTTAAGGGGAGAGTTCTCTTTTTTGGTGAATTGGAGCACTATGAATCCTCCAATCTAATCCAGGCAACAGAAAGAACCCTTCAGTATTTCCAGTAGGGAATCTGTTGCCCGGAGTAGTTTGGATGATTAATAGATCTCCAGTTTACCATCACGAATTTTCCCCGTAAATTTGATATCAAGGGTTAACTATATTATGGTACCCTAACAATTGTGCCCATTGTATCTCAGTCCCTGTTGTGTGCAAAGTTATGATGATTTTGATTTAAGGGCGTGGTATACTTTTGGTAGATTGGAGTGCCTTGATTCCTCCAAAGTATGCCAGGAAACAGGAACAGATTAACAAAAATATTGGTGATCTGTTGCTTGGAATAGTTTGGAGGATTTAGTTGCTCCAGATTTACCAACACTGTACTCTGACCCGTTAATGTGGTAATTCTTTTTTGTTACATTGGAGTGCCTTTATTCCTCCATAGTATGCCAGGAAACAGGACCAGAAGAGCAAAAATAATGGTGTTCTGTTGCTTGGAATAGTTTGGAGGATTCAGTTGCTCCAGATTTACCAACACAAAACTTCCCCTTAAAGATTTCAATTGAGTAAAAAATCCAGATAGTTTTGTCTTCAAGTAAAATCAATAATTAGTTTTCAGCTTTGTAATAAGAAAGTTAATATTACAGTACAGTTCTGTATATACTTTGTCTTGTTATGGTTGCATGTATGTGTATTTGGCCAAGGTCATTCTTGTACTGTCACAGTCTAAAGTTCTATTGCCTCTAATATGATGTTGGTGGAATTAGAGAATAATGGTCACAAGAAATGGTTGTTGTTGCTGAACGTAATTATTATGGTTTATGGTTTACAGTAAAAAAATAAATAAATAAATAAATAATAATAGTAATATATCTTTCTCAACAACATTCACCATCATACTAGGGAGGTGACAAAACTTTAGACTGTGACTGTACTATCAAAGACAAAAGTGGTGTCATTGTCTTGTCCGATGATTTGATACAACTCGTGAAACATAATGAAAACCCCACCACAATAACATCTATGCCCAGTATGGTTAGCTCTTTACCATAATTATGTTTCCACCAAATTTAACGACACCATTTTTGTCTTTGACTGTACATAATATTATTGGTGCACTCACAATCCCCAGCCCACCTGAGTCAAAGCCAGAGAGAGATCTGAAGCAGGCGGTTTCTAGACGACAGCCCGGTCACCCAAAGCCTTCATTGATTGGTTTGAAATGTGTGTGTCCGCATGATGGTTTGGGGTGGGCTGTCATCCAGAAACCATGTACAGCCACTATCAAATATCCACCAACACTTTCCTTCCATCGTAGTAAATATCTTGGTAATAAAGAACAACACGTGTATGATTTTATAATAATAATAATTGAGGGGGTTGAGTTGACGTAAGGTGGTGTTGTATGATTATATTTTGATATGATACCGATTTATTTGCACGATGAAAGGAAAGTGTTGGTGGATATTTAATTGTGGCTGTACCTGCTTCGCTCATGTGGGCTAGGGATTGTGAGCATACATATTATAATTATAACTATTACACCAGTTTTAATTCTAGTTAAGGGAAGGTTGGTTCTCTTGTTGGTAAATTAGAAGGCTACTGATTCCTCCTAACTGTGCCAGAAAACAGATGCCCTCAATGATACTAATAGGAGATCTGTTTGTTTCATGGTAAAGTTTTGAGGAATCACAGACCTTCCAATTCACCAACAACAAAAGAACATCCCCTTAAGTTTGCATCTTTATATAAGTACCATTTTATTATCGGATTTTGATAGGTTAGTGATGTACAGAAGTCAGTCATAGTTTTATTAGACTTGATTTATATATATTATTCATTTCAGTACAAAAGGATACCGGTAGTTTTTTAAGAAAGATTAATTTTTTTTCTTCCCATTGTATATAAAAAAAAAAAATCACATTTATATACCTGAATCTGAAAGTATTGTTCGGTAGTTTTTAAAGAAGTGAAGGTTTTTTTTTCCCATTGTATAAAAAAACCCTTCACATTTATACCTGAATCAGAAAGTATTGTTGCATACCATTTCTACATTCTAGTAACCATTTAACAGTTATGACATATTTAATTTATATTATTCAAGGAATGGTTTCTTTTTTTTTTTTTTTTTTTGTATGCTTTTCATTTATTCTAGTAGTCTTTGATCTATACTTTCTGAAACAAGTGTACAGTCACACTCAAATGTACCTGCATTATTTTCTCTAGATTGGGCCAAAAGTTCAAGTACAAATTCTCTCCTGTGTGACTAGATCTTTATATAAGGTCTTTCTGGCCAAACAGTATTATTATTTACACTTATCAATTCATTATATCTCTATTTGTCAACATTATTATGATTGAATTTTTGTCCATTGAAGTGGTAGGGGGATAAATATTCTGGATAGATAGAAGGGCTACTGATTCCTCCAAACTATGCCACGAAACAACAGACAATCTCAATGTTACTTAAATGGAGGATCTGTTTTGTGGCATGGCGAGGAGAAATCAGTAGCCCCTCCAGTTTATCAAAAGAGTACATATGTATCCCCTATCATTAAGGACCCTGTGATGGTTTATTAGACTGTTGTGGCTTTTGATTCCTCCCAACTATGCCACCACGAAACAAGCTCCTTCAATACTGGTGGTGTTTCGTGGCAATGTTTGAAGGACTCTCTAGAAACCTCCACTTTTCCCACTAAATCACTGGGTCCTTAAATAGGGGTAGAACAGTTTAACAAAAATAATGGTATCCTGTTTGAAGGAATCTGTTGTTCCATATTTACCAAAAGTGTATTATTTATCCCTTTACCCATTTATTGTTGCCCACACTTGAGAGGTAGCTACAAGAAAATGGAAAGTGAGCAAAAGTAAGAGTTTATTGACAGGCAGACAGTAATAATAATAATATTGCTGTCTGCCTGTTAACAAACTATATATTATGCTCGCTCTTCTTCATGTTGTATCTACCTCATGTGTGGCCAATAGTATATATGTATACCTTTTCTGTACACCTGGGGTCAATAATTCTGATCAGAGACATTAACTTCTACCAACTTCACACCTCCCAAATCACTTCAATTGGTAGAGATTCATATTGTGTCTCATAAGGACAGAATTATATTATCCTCCAGTATACAAATAAGGTAGGAGCCTGTAAATATTCTACTTAACTTCAAAACTACACTTCCTATTTTGTAAAGAGAGAACATGTACAGTCAAGGTTAAATTTCCTGTACCAATTAAGCTTATGAACCTATTACAGAGACCAACAGCTTTAGTTGTACATATAAGACTTTTTCATTCTGCAGGATTTCTGGCTTAAGAGTGATATTGGGACTTGGTCAAATAAACATGACTTTTCTCCAGTTGGTCTTTTTATAATCCTTGTACTCTACTTTTCTCTACCCAATTTTGAATATCCCATCCTTCAAGATTAGCTCCAGTGGGGTTTAACAAATTTTGAGCCCTGCTGCTTGCATTGTTCTCCAGGTTTGGATAGAGGGCTTAGTGTTGGTGGTGTACAGTTAGAGACAAAAGCAGTGTTGCAACTTTAATTTCTGATACAAATATTTAACTTATCAGGATTTAAAGTCACAATACATTACTTTTTGTCTATCTGTACTATCAAAGACAAAAGTGGTGGGGTTATATTTGGTGGAAACATAATTATGGTAAAGAGCTAACCATACTGGGCATAGACGTAATTGTGATGGGACTTTCATTATGTTTCACGAGTTGATATTAAATCATCGGACGACACCACTTTTTTTCTTTGATAGTAAGTAGTTATTGTGGTGGGGAGTTTTCATTATGTTTCACGAGTTATATTAAATCATCGGACAACACAACGACACCACTTTTGTCTTTGATAGTAAGTACACCACCAACATTAAAGCTCTCTATCCAAACTTAAGAGAACGGTGCAAACATCAGGGCTAAAAATCTATTACTGATGAAGTGTCTGTAATTGACCACAACCTCAACAGCATTGGATTACTTTGAACACTGACTCTATCTACTACATGAGTAAGAACCACTAATATTTTTATCTCTGGGACTTAATTAAGGGGAGAGTATATTTTTGGTACATTGGAGTGCCTGGATTCCTCCAAAGTATGCCAGAAAACAGAACCAGAGGAACAAAAATAATGGTGGCCTGTTGCTTGGAATTGTTCGGAGGAATATTTTGCTCCGGATTTACCAACACTATCCTCCCCTAAAAGAGCCAATGATACCACAAAAAAATACCTACTCACATACAGAAGAGATCCATTTTACTGTCATATCTTCTTTCTTGATCTGTTGTGTGTGTGTGTGTCTTCATCTTGTAGTGGATGAAGCAATGACTCCCCTGCAGAATAAAGAATTAAGTTAGTGCTTGGATTATTATTTGTTCATCTGTGAAGGGTAGACAGGTCATAGGATCACTGGGAAGGATTATGAAGGGTAGAAGTGTGAGTATGGAAGTGAAAAGGGGACTACGAAATAGTATAATCCTGCCAACACTGACATATGCGTCGGAGACATGGACATGGAGTAGGGCGCATCAGTCTAGAATAGGTGCTGTGGAAATGAGTTACTTGAGAGGAGCATGTGGACTTACTAGATGGGATGGAGAAAGTAATGAGAGTGTGTATGAGAGATGTGGTATGAGTGAGAAGGCAATTGGCATTGAATGTGGAGTGGTTGAGAGAGTGAAACGTGATACATTGAGATGGTTTGGACATGTAGAGAGAATGCAAGGCGAGGAGTTTGTAAAGAAGGTGTATGGAAGTGAAGTTGTAGGACCTGGTGTGAGAGGCAGACCTCCGGTCAGATGGCAGAACAGAGTGGAAGAGTATGTAAAGGAGAGAAACGTGAGGGGTAGAGTAGGGATGGACCAAGTAAGGAGGGAGTGTTGGAACAGGGAGAACTGGAGACACTTCTGCCGTGGCCACCCCCTTGGGGGGAGTTCCCGGAGGGAGCGAGGCGTCGGAGCTATAGATAGATAGATAGATCATCTGTTATGAGTAAATCTGGTGAGCTATGTGAGATGTGGGACGAATAAGGGAATAATTTTATCAGTTTCAAGGGGTACTACACTCGTTACATTGGACCTCCTTGATTCCTCCAAACTATGCCAGGAAACACGACCAGATTTTAGCATAAAGTTATGATGTCCTGTTGCTTGGAATAATTTGGAGGAATGAAATAGATTTACCAAAACTATTATACTCTCTTAAATTACTCTGAAGGCCTGACATTTATGAATTCTAGTAATAGATAGATAGATAGATAGATAGATGGAGATAGTAATATAATAGGGATGTGTGGCACGGTGGTAAGCTTGGGTATGTTAAAAGTAGACAGAATTTTTTTGAGTTAGGAAGTTGGAGCTATATATATATAATCCTTGTCTGGCTTTCACACCTCACTAACTCAATTATTTTGTCCAAGTTAAGGTCCACTTCCCTGATGACCAAAACATTAAAGTGCCAAGATATGACATTTTCTCCATTGACGGGGATAGTATAATTTTGGTACAGCCACAATCAAATAACCACTGATACTCTCCTTCCATCGTGCAAATAAATCGGTCTCAAATCAAAATATAATCTTACAACATTTTACGTCAACTCAACCCCCTCAATTATTATTATGAGGTGCTGCAAAATCATACAAGTGATGTTCTTTATTACCAAGATATTTACTACGATGGAAGGAAAGTGTCGGTGGATATTTGATTGTGGCTGTACATTGGAGTGCCATGATACCTCCAAAGTATGACGAGAAACATGACCAGGTTAGCAAGAATAATGGTGGCCTGTTGCCTGGACTAGTTTGGAGGAATCCTTTGCTCCAGATTCACCAACAGTGTACAACTCCCTTAACAGATTCTTATAAAATACAGATACCTAAACATGCTATACCTGTACACGGGATTGTAGGAGAAGTTTCAATAATACTGTTGTGTGATTAACGTTCATCTATTGTCCCAGGAAAACCAGACCACAATTATTTAGTCCCTACTAAGCCTGACTAGAGTTGCCACCTCTAATATGGAATAATGCATTTCAAAGATATAGATGAGGGTGCAGCAGATGATATAAAAACAGGGACTTAAGAGACCCTGTGTTGTAGTAAAAAAATAGGAGGTTAGGGAGTCCTTCAAACATTGCCACGAAACACCACCTATAAGGAAGGAGCTTGTTTCATGGCATAGTCAGGAAGATTCAGAAGCCACTAGGTCTCATACACGATCACAGGGCCCTTAACTGAATAACAATAAGTTTTCAAGTTTTCAGAAAGTAAAATAAATTCCTTGTATTACTGGCCATAAGAATGTACACTTGCTGTTGTTTTTGTGGATTTATAACATAGGGCAGTGGTTCTCAAACTATGTTCCACGGAACCCCAGGGTTCCGTGGCAAAAAATTATGTGTATTGGGGAGGGTTCCACCTATATTTGGTGAGGGGGTCGCTGAGGGTTCCTTCGAGTACCAGCATATGTCAAAGGGTTCCGTTAGTTGGAAAAGTTTGAGAACCACTGACATAGAGAATATGTAAGGCTATATGTAACTGCAATACAACACTACAGGCTGTATTGGGTTTGTTGTTTTGCAATCACTGAGTCACTTGGTTGACCATTTGTTGCAGTACTTCCAGAATAATTATCTATCTTTCCATATAGAATGTGTAAAAATTCTAAGGGTTAATCGTACCTCCTATGGAACTTTATATGTGAAAGTGAAAACCAGCTTCATGAAACCAAATATAAAATATATTAATACTGCACACTCAATATATACAATATTTACGAAAAAAAAAAAAAAAAAAAAAACGGGAAAATTTCACTATACGTACGGGAATGGAAATTCTGTATTAATGACGGCAACTGTAATTTTAGTACATGTTCAACCCAAACACAAACACACACACACTGTAATTTTAATACATATTCAACCCAAACACAAACACACACACACACCTTGAGTGACTGAAGAATCCAATCCACACGTCCCAATGAGCAGTGTAAATAAATATTGTGCTGGGAAGGTCTGGGGTCCAAAGTACTGTCTGTCTCCCAGGTCAACAAGGAAGGATGGCGGTCTACTCTATCATTATCTCCTCACTGAAACAGATTATATTTTTACCATAAGAACTGTGGTGGATGCAGCAGGATGTTAAGGATGAATGAAGGATGTTAAGGAGAGGAAGTACAGTGGAAGTGAGAGAATGGAAGGATGGCGGTCTACTCTATCATTATCTCCTCACTGAAACAGATTATTTTTTTACCATACGAAACTGTGGTGAATGAAGGATGTTAAGGAGAGGAAGTACAGTGGAAGTGGGAGGAAGGAAGGAAGGAAGGAAGGAAGGAAGGAAGGAAGGAAGGAAGGAAGGAAGGAAGGAAGGAAGGAACGAAGGAAGGAAGGATGTCTATATCTCCTCACTGAAACAGATTATATTTTTACTATAAGAACTGTGGTAAAATGCAGCAGGATGTTAAGGAGAGGAAGTACAGTGGAAGTGGGAGGAAGGAAGGAAGGAAGGATGTCTATATCTCCTCGCTGAAACAGATTATATTTTTACCTTAAGAAACTGTGGTGAATGCAAATATATATATATGTGTAAAGAAAATAGATAGGAACAACGCGAGAGGGAAGATAGGATAGGTGGATCATACTTTTAATTATTTTTATTTATTATACAGTTCCATTAATTACTGCATTGTGTAATTACTCACCATTATTAATAAATTACTTACCATCGAAGAGTAATTCAATAATAACCACTGATTATTATTACACAAATTATTCTGGCTATGTTATTTGTTATTTGGGTACTGAAGTTTATCCCAGGAACCACTATCATTGGGTCGGTTCCACAGTGGTATTGGTTTGTAAGCTTCCCAACTAATCACACTTGTAAGGCTTCATTATTTGGTAAAATATTGAAAGAATTACCGTTATTGCATATTGTTTTTCTACCTTCATTACCCACTTATTTAGACCATTCTAAGACTATTTTCTTCTATGGCATTTCCTCCACAAATGCTCCATTTCCAAGATAGGGCATATTCAAATGGGGCATTTAGAAATTAGCCTGACCTAACCTAGACCACAGGAAACTACCGGGACCTAACCTGGGCAGACTACTGGGACCTAACCTGGGCAAACTACTGGGAAATAACCTTGTTTAAGTACAGGAAATGACCGGGGCAAAATACTGGGACCTAGCCGGATCTGGCAACACTGCTACAAAACGGTAATTCTTTAAATAAACACCCATTATTTTTCCAAAAGCTGAGTGAGTATCCACATTCACAAAATTTATTAAAACAGTTTTATAAGGTAAAGGTACAGAAGTGGACCTTACTGTATAATAGATATTTTACTATCATTACCCACTATTTTGGACCATTCTAAGACACTTTTCTTCTATGGTTTTTCTTCCTCAAATGCCCCATTTCCAAGATAGGGCATATTCAAAAGGGGCATTTTGAAATTAGCCTGACCTTACCTGACCTGACCTAACCTAACCTAGACCACATCAGACTACCGGGACCTAACCTGGGCAAACTACCGGGAAATAATCGTGATAAAGTACAATAAATGACAGGGGTAAAATACTAGGACCCAGCCGGATCTGGCAACACTGCTGAATTCAGGTCCACTTCTGTACTAATACCTTATATAATGATGATCACTGCATAGTTTACTCACCAAATTCATTAAATAATTCACCCAGAAGTCATTTACACGGCTAACATTCTTTCGTTTGTGTGCTTACCAACCAATACCAACCACTGTGGAATCGACCCTATGTCCCCTCTACCCTATTTAAACAGTTGGTATTATTACAGAATAACTGGGTTTTTGGCTAGGATCGCGCAGTGTTACCACATCTGGCTAGGTCCCGGAAATTTGCCCCAGTCACTTTATGATAGTTTACACCGGTTATATCCCGGTAGTTTACCCAGGTTAGGTCCCGGTAGTTTGCCTAGGTTAGGTCCCGGTAGTCTGATGTGGTCTAGGTTAGGTTAGGTTAGGTCAGGTCAGGTCAGACTAATTTCCAAATTATGTTTGTAAAACGGGGCATATCTCGAAAACGAGGCATCTCCGAGAGAAACACCATAGATGAAAAGTGTCTTAGAATGGTCCAAAATAGTGGGTAATGATACTAAAATACACAATATAGTGAACCCAGTTCTTCTGTAAATTTACCAAACAGTTGGGTGAAGGTGAAATGATTTAATATGGAAAGAAAATAGGTGAAAATACAAATAATATACTTTGGCTACTCACGTCTCTACCCCTTATCTTTGGCTTTTACAGTGTTGCCAGATCTGCTTCAAACTGCTTGATGAAATTTCCCCAACTTCAGCATCAAATTTTCCCTTTTTTTCTCTTGAAGATTAATTGTCTTTGTGTATTCCTTCTAGTAGAAAATTCCCTGTTTACTCTTGAACCATCTTTATATAATTTGACAGTGTGGATTTTAAAATTCCATGAAACATTGTAATTTCCCTGCACCTGGCAACACTGGCTAGCTATCAAAACATTGGTAACGAGCCTAAATCTAAACTATTATTATTATTATTATCTCGATTCTTTTACTAGAAATAATATGATATATATATATATGTGTAAAGAAAATAGGGTATTTATTGAAAGAATTACCGTTTTGTAGCAGTGTTGCCAGATCCGGCTGGGTCCCAGTATTTTGCCACAGTCATTTTCTGTACTTTACCACGGTTATTTCCCGGTAGTTTGCCCAGGTTAGGTTCTGGTAGTCTGCCCAGGTTAGGTCCCGGTAGTCTGATGCGGTGTAGGTTAGGTTAGGTCAGGTCAGGTAAGGTCAGGCTAATTTCAAAATGCCCCATTTGAATATGCCCTATCTTGGAAATGGGGCATTTGTGGAGGAAATGCCATAGAAGAAAATAGTCTTAGAATGGTCTAAATAAGTAGGTAATGAAAGTAGAAAAAACGTACGCAATAACGGTAATTCATTCAATATTTACCGAAAATAGATAGGAACAACGCGAGAGGGAAGATAGGATAGGTGGATTATACTTTTAATTATTTTTATTTAACGTTATACAGTTCCATTAATTACGGCATTGTGTAATTACTCACCATTATTAATAAATTACTCACCATCGAAGAGTAATTCAACACTGAGGCTGGTATATCTCTCTCTTTCTCTCTCTCTCTTTTAAACAAACACACACACACACTCTCTCTCTCTCTCTTTTAAACACACACACACTCTCTCTCTCTCTCTCTATCTTTTAAACACACATACACACACACACTCTCTCTCTCTATCTATCTTTTAAACACACACACACTCTCTCTCTCTCTTTTAAACACACATACACACACACACACTCTCTCTCTCTTTCAAACACACACACACTCTCTCTCTCTCTCTCTCTATCTTTTAAACACACACACACACACACACACTCTCTCTCTCTCTCTCTCTCTCTCTCTCTCTTTTAAACACACACACACTCTCTCTCTCTCTATCTTTTAAACACACACACACTCTCTCTCTCTCTATCTTTTAAACACACACACACTCTCTCTCTCTCTCTATCTTTTAAACACACATACACTCTCTCTCTCTCTCTTTTAAACACACACACACTCTCTCTCTCTCTCTCTTTTAAACACACACACACACTCTCTCTCTCTCTCTTTTAAACACACACACACACACACACTCTCTCTCTCCCTCTATCTTTTAAACACACACACACACACTCTCTCTCTCTATCTTTTAAACACACATACACACACACACACTCTCTCTCTCTCTATCTTTTAAACACACATACACACACACACACACTCTCTCTCTCTCTCTCTCTCTCTCTCTCTCTCTCTCTTTTAAACACACATACACACACACACTCTCTCTCTCTCTCTTTTAAACACACACACACACACTCTCTCTCTCTATCTATCTTTTAAACACACACACACACACTCTCTCTCTCTCTCTCTCTCTCTTTCAAACACACACACACACACACACACACTCTCTCTCTCTCTCTCTCTTTTAAACACACACACACACTCTCTCTCTCTATCTTTTAAACACACATACACACACACACTCTCTCTCTCTATCTATCTTTTAAACACACACACACACACTCTCTCTCTCTCTCTCTCTATCTTTTAAACACACACACACACTCTCTCTCTCTCTCTATCTTTTAAACACACATACACACACACTCTCTCTCTCTCTTTTAAACACACACACACACACACTCTCTCTCTCTCTCTTTTAAACACACACACACCCACTCTCTCTCTCTCTTTTAAACACACACACACTCTCTCTCTCTCTCTCTCTCTCTCTCTCTCTCTCTCTCTTTTAAACACACACACACTCTCTCTCTCTATCTTTTAAACACACATACACACACACACACTCTCTCTCTCTCTCTCTCTCTCTATCTTTTAAACACACACACACTCTCTCTCTCTCTCTCTCTCTTTCAAACACACACACACACACACACACTCTCTCTCTCTCTCTCTCTCTTTTAAACACACATACACACACACTCTCTCTCTCTCTCTCTCTCTCTCTCTCTCTCTCTCTCTCTCTCTCTCTCTCTCTCTCTCTCTCTCTCTCTCTCTCTCTCTATCTATCTATCTTTTAAACACACACACACACACACTCTCTCTCTCTCTCTTTTAAACACACACACACCCACTCTCTCTCTCTCTTTTAAACACACACACACTCTCTTTCTCTCTCTCTCTATCTTTTAAACACACATACACACACACACACTCTCTCTCTCTCTCTTTTAAACACACATACACACACACACACACTCTCTCTCTCTCTCTCTCTCTCTCTCTCTCTCTCTCTCTCTCTCCTCTCTCTCTCTCTCTTTTAAACACACATACACACACACACACACACACACACACTCTCTCTCTCTCTCTCAAGATAACAGAGGAGGTATTAACTGAATGGGTACTGGGGTGACGGACCAATTATACTTCTAAATACAACAGTGGATAATTCTTCATCCATTTATCCAATTTCCCTTTAATTAAATTGATTAAGGGGGAGCGGAAGTAGGGGACAAGCTTGGGGGGGGAATTGGGGGGGTGCGAAAATAGGGGGACAGGCTTGGGGGGGGGGGGGGGTGCGAAAATAGGGGGACAGGCTTGGGGGGGGGGTGCGAAAATAGAGGGACAGGCTTGGGGGGGTGCGAAAATAGGGGGACAGGCTTGGGGTGGGTAGAAAGCCTGCTGTCCCCTATTCCTGCACCCCCCTAACCCCCCCCCCCCAAGCCTGTCCTACTCCCGCACCCCTCAAAAACCCCCGCACCCACCTAAACCCCCCCCCCCCCAAGCCTGTCCCCCTATTCCCGCACCCCTCAATACCCCCCGCACCCACCTAAACCCCCCCCCCCCAAGCCTGTCCCCCTATTCCTGCACCCCCCATAAGCCTCTCCCCTACTCCCGCACCCCCATAAACCCCCCCCCCCAAGCCTGTCCCCCTATTCCCGCACCCCCTTCTGTAAGCCTGTTCCCATCCTCCACCATCCTCTGGCTAAATTAAATTAAAGGTCTTCCATCTTACAAAGCTACTACGGTACTTTTTCCTAATCCTAAGAGAGTGTTGTCTTGTTCTGACTTCCTCACTCCACTCGAAGAACTTTTCCACAGCTAAATTATCCACCTTCTTCATTATTCTAAATATTTGCAGAAGATTGACTGGCCCTTTTTCTCCTAAATTCCAAAGTTTCCTTAACCTGGAAGAAGTGAAAGAGAGATGGAAAAGAGAATATAATGTGTGTAAGAGACAAGTGAAAAGGATGGTGAGTGAGAGTAAAAGGAGAGTGGATGAGGAGTTTGGTATGAAGCTGAGTGAAAAGTTTAAAGAGAACAAGAAATTATTCTGGAAGGAGGTGAAAAGAGAAAGAGGAGAAGGAAAGTCTGGATACTCCTCCCCTCTCAAACCCTTCACCATTCTCATAGCTCTCCTCTCAACTTTCTCAATCTTCTGAACTCCACTCCTGTATATTGGTTGGGCTACCGGCATACAATATTCTAATTTTGGCCTTATAATTGACTTGTATAACATCATGAAAGAGTGCGGCTCCAGATGCCCAAAATGTCTACCAATCATTCCTAATGTTGATTTAGCTCCAGCGGCGATTTTACTAGTACAGTATTCATATTGAAAGTCAGCATCTGATCGAATGTCACCCCGAGATCCTTTTCCTCCACTTGACTCTGTAATCGTACCAAGGATGATAGACTATTATCCTTGAATCGTATCGTTGCCAATCCAGTTGTCATATCCAGGATTTCACCTTCCATTTACATTTACGTTTACTTTCACTTTTTTTTTTACATTTACTTTTACTTTACATTTACTTTCATTAAAAGGTAACTGCCACTTCCTCACCCACTTGTTTAGCTGATTGATGTCCTTCTGCAGCATGTGACAGTCTTGTTCATTGTTCACTACTCTGTAAACCTTGGTGTTATCAGCAAACAGTACAATGGGTGACTCCACCACCTGTGGTAGATCATTAAGGGGGTAATTCACTTTTGTTAAATTGGAGTGCTTTGATTCCTCCAAAGTATGCCAGGAAACAGAACCAGGGGAGCAAAGATAATGGTGGCTTGTTGCCTGGAATAGTTTGGAGGATTCAGTTGCTCCAGATTTACCAACACAACATAACAAATAATATTGGCCCCAAAACAGACCCTTGTGGAATTCCTGATGTCACCTCTCTCCATTCTGACTTAGCATTGCCAACTCTTACTCGCTGTCTTCTTCCCTGTACAAAGTTCTTCACCCATTCATGCACTCTCCCAGATACACCATAGCTTTTCAACTTTTTCAGCAGTCGTTGGTGTGGTACAGAGTCAAATGCCTTCCCATAATCCATGTACAGTATATACAATCAAAAGTCTTTTTCTCCTCCATCCACTGCATCCATTCTTCCACTACTGTTAGGATTTGTGTTGGACAAGATCTTCCTCCCACAAATCCATGCTGTTTTTCAGTGATGACTCCATTACTATTCAATTGCTCCATAATTACTTCCCGAACAACCTTCTCTAAGATCTTCCCACAGATGCTGTTCAAACTGACAGGGTTCTTAATTAAGTGAGAAGTTTTGTGTTGGTAAATCTGGAGCAACTGAATCCTCCAAACTATTCCAAGCAACAACAGAACACCATTACTTTTGCTCTTCTGGTCCTGTTTCCTGGCATACTTTGGAGGAATCAAGGCACTCCAATGTAACAAAAAAACAATTACCACCTTAACCATCTTACATCGAGTGCCTACTGTATTACAAAATGCAGTAGGGATAGTAACAAACAAACACAATATTATACAAAGTGGAGTTTATTATTATTTGTATTTGTACACATCTCACCGCACCACCATAGGGGGTGCGGGTAGAAGTTATCATTCATAGGAAGAGCATCTACGCATCTACATGTCATGAAAATAACATGTAACATTATTATTATTATTTATTATTATTATTAATGAATTATTATTATTATTATTATTATTATTATTATTATCCTGTATTTGGACACAAGGGCCTCAGGCGAATAAATAGGGACATATGCAAGGAAATAATACCATGTTGGGGTCGACGGGTTTTTTTGCTCGTTGTGGGCAAAATGAATCGGAAGGCTACCCACCGATTCCTCAAAAAAAAAAAAAAAAAAAAAAAAAAAACTGTGCCGGGAAACAGATTACTTCAGTTTATGTATGTATGAGTAAGGAAGGGATCTGTTTTATGGCACGGCACGGAGGAATCGGTGGTTCGCAATTTCGCACATTACCAGAAAAAAGAACGGCTCCAATAATTATCAAGGGGATAGATGAGTAGTAAAGTGTTGTTGGTAAATCTGGAACACCTGCCGATTCCTCCAAACTATTCCAATCAACAACAACAACAACAAACCACCATTATTTTTGTTCATCTCGTCCTGTTTTTTGTTGTTGTTTCCTGGCAGACATATTTTGGAGGAATCAAGATGCCGCAAATCTACCAAAACAACAACAACAACAACAACAATCCCATTTATAACGTGAAGATATTGACCAGTACAGTACAACAAAACACACCCAGCCATTTTAATAATTATGAAGCTGTTGTTGTTGTGTTATGTTGTGGTACCTGTATGACGGCCCCATAGACAAACAATACAGCCGTCGTACCGGTACCACGCCATCGTAAACACCACCAATGTTCTTGCATACCAAACAAATTTGTAAGAGTCTAATATCTTTACCATTTTTTAATATTTTTTCACTTTTCCCAGCGACTTGTAATTTCACCAATATTCTGGTATATGACCCAAAAATGTACGAATCAATATCTTCGTTATTTTCTATATTTTTTCCCCTTTTCCCAGCGACTTGTAATTTCACCAATATTCTGGTATATGACCCAAAAATGTACGAGTCAATATCTTCGTGATTTTCTATATTTTTTCCCCTTTTTCCCAGCGACTTGTAATTCCTTGCACACGTCCCCCTAAACACATAGTTCATGGTCATTTTGAAAATAATATAATATATATATATACACTACACTGAATACTTTGATGATGATAATACACTTAAAGATTTTTTGCCGTGATACATCTGTGTTGTGATTACAGTAAACATCCAAGAAAATTAATAGGAAAAAATGCACATTAGTTGATTAATTTCTTACACTTAGATATTCAATGATTTCCAAAAGCCGACCCCACCCATCCCAACGCCCCCCAACCCCCCCACACACACACACACACCCCTCGGTTACCGCTGAACTGAACCACTCACTGCTCAAATGGTGTCAAGGGTTGTCAAATGGAGTCAATCTACACATGTTGTCAATGGTGTCAAAGGGTATCATTATTATGTTGTCAACGCTTATAGTTCCATCATCCCAGAGACCAATTATGTTTTTATTTTAACTTTATTTTAACTTCTTTATTTTATTTTATTGTATTTTGACTTCTTTATTTTATTTTATTTCAACTTCTTTATTTTATTTTATTTCAACTTTATTTTATTTTATTTTAACTTCTTTATTTTATTTTATTTCAACTTCTTTATTTTATTTTATTTTAACTTCTTTATTTTATTTTATTTTAACTTCTTTACATATAATAAATAACCCTTTACACTAACACAATCCTTCCTTACATTTCCGACCATTTTTTTACGACGACAACTTTGACATAAATATAACTTAGTTGAGATTCATTACGTGTCGTGGTTATCAAAGAAAGTGTAAGGATAAAATTGTCAGTATATATAACATAATCATTTTCTCTCTCTCTCTCTCTCTCTCTCTCTCTCTCTCTCTCTCTCTCTCTCTCTCTCTCTCTCTAAGGGATTATTATATTTAAGAACCCTGTGATGTGGTCAGAAAATAGGAGGTTGGCGAGTGCTTCAAAAAATTACCACGAAACACCACCTACTGTATAATATTATCGAGTTTGTTTCATGGCTTGGTCAGGAGGAATCAGAAGTCTCCAATTTTATTTTATACACGATCACAGGGTCCTTAAGAGAAGTTATTAGTTACAGGGCAGGTCAAGCAATGATGGTTGACTTGTAAGGTGGATTTTTTTTCATGAATTTTACGGGGTCGGTCAGTCTGCGAGAATATCCGGGCAATAATGGAGAAATTTAATAAACGTGTGTTCGGGGAAACTGTAATGACGATATGACTACTAACCGTCTGGGGTAGGGTTGTACACACACACACACACACACACACACACACACACACACACACACACACACACACACACACACACACACACACACACACAGGCTCACACACATACACACAGACAGGCTCACACACACACACACAGACAGGCTCACACACACACACACACACAGACACACACACAGACACACACACACACACACACACACACACACACACACACACACACACACACACACACACACACACACACACACATACAGGCTCGCTCACACACACACACGGACATATGAGTTATACACACAGACGCGCACATTTACACACGAGTCTTGCGGTCTTCACATCAAGCGATTCCTTATGTATGTATGTATGTATGTACAGCGGTAATCGAGGGGAATGTACGGTACAGTAGATTATTATTGTTGTTGTTGTTGTTGTTGTTGACGTATAGGTACCTATTTTGGTGGAGGTGGTTGGTCGGTCGGTCTGTCTGTCTGTCTGTATGTGTGTCTTTCTGTCTGTCTGTCTGTATGTATGTGTCTGTATGTCTGTCTGTGTGTCTGTCTGTCTGTCTGTGTCTGTCTGTGTGTGTGTATGTGTTTGTGTGTGTGTGTGTGTGTGTGTGTGTGTCTGTCTGTCTCTCTGTGTCTGTCTGTCTGTCTGTGTGTGTCTGTGTGTGTGTCTGTGTGTGTGTGTGTGTCTGTGTGTTTCCTGGTATGGTCTGGAGGAATCGGTAGCCTTCCTTCCTTCCTTCCTCGTTTCCTCCGGTATTTTAACCAAGACCGTCTGATCAATCTTTGGTGGTACAGTTTGGAGGAATCAGTGTCCTCCAAACAACAACAACAAACAACAACAACAAACAAACAACACCTACTTACTTATTTACTTACTTACCTCCTTCATCATGACAACTTACTTCAACACATTAGAACACATAAGACTTTTTTCCTCCTACACACACACACACACACACACACACACACACACACACACACACACACACACACACACACACACACACACACATATAAGACTTTTTCCTCCTCCTACACACACACACACACGACTTTTCCTCCTACACACACACATAAGACTTCCTACTCCTCCTCCTCCATACACACACACACACACACACACACACACAAGACTTCTTCCTCTTCCTACACAAACACACACACACACACATACATAAGACTTTTCCTCCTACACACACACATAAGACTTCCTCCTCCTCCACACACACACACACACACATATATATATTAATCCACTTTTCACCAGCTCACGGTAAATTTCCACACTGCCGGCCGAACCGTGATTGGTCGATTCGCCTCCTGCGCCAGCCAATCAAAAGACACCGCTGGCTCTCAAATATCGGACGTGGAAATTTTCTTTTACCGCGAGCTGCACAACAAAGCGGACTATACACAGTTACGGTTAATCATAGATATAATAATCTATCTATATAATAATATGTACACACATACACATATAACCATGATCTACATGTATGTATAAATTGAGTTTTTTTGTTTTTTAAATCCATAGAAATTACAAGTAGGGAAGGAGAAAGGGAGAGAGGGAAATAGGGAGGGAAGGAAGGAGGGATGTTGGGGGTGTGTGGGGGGGGGGTGTAGGGGGTGTTATTAAGGGGGTAGGTAGGTATGGTGGTGTTGGTATGTACATCTGAACCAACAGCTGATTCCTCCAAACAAACTATTCCAAGCAACAACAACAACAACAACAACACCATTATTTTTGTTGTTCATCTGGTCACATTTGTTTTTGTTTGTTTTTCCTGGCGTATATACTTTGGAGGAGGAATCAACGAGGCGCTTTAATGTACGAAAAGTATATCATATTACCCTCTTAATTAAACTTACTCTTCGTCAAAAAAAAAAGAAAGGCTCTTTGTCGCCAAATTCGCATTGCAAAATAATAATAATAATAGGAACCGAGCGACAGAGAGAATTTCCGTCGAAGATTAAGTTTAATTAAAAAAAAATACCACCCGGAGAATTAGTTAAGTTATGTCTGTGAGAACTGACTGGGTGCTACCGGTTCCTTCAAAATGCATCGGGCAACAACTGACACATCACCTACGCCTATATAATGAATTCATGTGTTGTTGTTATTGTTGTAGTTCCCCAGACTGTCCGGCCGAGCAGTCCCGAGTCTGGTTGACCGAAGCCGCACAGATGCTCGGACCCCCAAATGGGAGCCAGGGTGATATTACACGTGTTGCCTGTAGTGATGGTGTTGATAATTCTGGAGCAAATGATTCCTCCAATAATGAGTTTTTATATGTTATCTGTAGGGGTTTGGAGGCTTCGATTGCCTTGCGAGAAACAGACCTCTTGATTAAAATGGGTGGTACAGTGTTGACGGTGTTGATAAATCTGGAGCAAATGATTCCTCCAAACAACAACACATCACTACCATTATTTTTGTTAATATGGTCCTGTTTGTTTGTTTGTTTGTTTCGTGGCATATATATATACTTTGGAGGAATCAATGAAGGTGCTCCAATGTACCAAAAGTGAATTAATTACCCCAGGTGTGTTTTGTAGCACATTAGGGTAGTGGTGGTGTGTGTCTGTGTGTCTGTTTTATGGCACAGTTTGGAGGAACACACAGCAGCACCTCCTGTACTCTCTCTGGTTGTTCGTGTTGACATAACCTACCTCACTCACTCTCCCTCTCCCTCTCCTCTCCTCTCCTCTCCCTCTCTCTCACTCTCTCCCAATAAGACCTGTTGTGTCCCATGAGGTTCTTCCTAGGACCCGTTGTAATGCCAATGTCCGACCAAACGAACGATATTTATTTCTTCTCAGTACACGTAATTAATTTCTTTCGTTTCTCTTCCAAACGCATTTTTTATTTATTTTTTTTCCATTTCTCTACATATACCGTACAGCGTAATTAATTTCTCCAAAATACACCAAAAAAGAATTATACCACCTTAAGCCGAGCGAGAAAATGGTATGTGCACCGATGCTCAACTGTTTTTCCCGTACATACACTTCATCTTCATCATCATTATTTTATGCTGTCCTTCACTCTCTATTGCAGTATTGTTATTTTACATTGTCCTTCACTTCTTTTTTTTTTATTATTATTATTATTATTTTACTCAGTCTTTCACTTGCTATCGTTATCATTATTTTTTTACGCTGTTTTTCACTTTCTATCGTTATTATTTTACACTGTCTTTCACTTTCTATCACTATCATTATTTTACACTGTCTCTAACTTTCTGGTATCATTATTATTTTACACTGTTTTTCACTTTCTATCGTTATAATTATTTTACACTGTTTTTCACTTTCTATCGTTAACATTATATTACACTGTCTCTCATTTTCTGTTATCATTATTATTTTACGCATGCTGTCTCTCACTTTCCATCATTATTTTTATCATTTTCCGTTGTCCTTCATTTGCTCTTTTCTACTACCTGGTGCGGACACTGGCATTCGGGGCCGTAGGAAAAAAAAATATTTATCTTTGGCTTCTGAACCTTGAGTCCCACGTTACGACCAAATCAGTTTCCACGTGAATTATTCCTTATTTAACGGTAAAGCAAAATGTGTCAGAATGTTTAGTGAAAATAATCCAACCAAATTTCTCAACCATAAGTTACAAAGGAGAGTATAAATGTCAGAATGTTTAATAAAAAAAAAATAATAATAATAAGGTGAATTAAGGTAGCATTGCATCTGCCCCTGTGAAATTAATATTGTAATGTTATTCGGTTTATATTTGTGATGGAAATATAAAAATGCGTACACACACACACTATACGCTCCTGTAAACAACTGAACCTATTTTAGAATTTTTTTGATGACCGATGGTGTAAATGTTGTAAAATGTTGATATCCGATGGTGTAAAATAATGTCCGATTGCTGTCTGTCCGAACATTATTGATTATGAAAATGCGCGGCGTTCCGAGGAAAACAAATGAGCGCGTTATATTTTGTTATTTACACCTATTATGACACATTGGAAGAAGAAGGATGATTTGAATACTGCTTACAAACCACCGCAAGACAGTAGCAAATTTTATTACGTTTGTTTTGTTTATCTCTCGGTCGGTGTTTTACTCTCTCTCTCTCTCTAGCTCTAACTCTCTCTTTCACAAACCTCAGAATTTTACAACACCGTTTCGTTTAAAAGTATAAATATTGAAATGATAAACTGCAAACAAAAACAACAACAATAGAATTTTTTACACCATCAGTTTGTGAAAAAATAATAGATATTGAAATGACAGAGTGTGCTCTGAATTTTAAACCATCGATTCATGGAAAAATATAAACGTTGAAATTATATATCCTGTACTCAGAAAACGACAACAACAGAATTTTACGCCATCAGTTTGTGGAAAATTATAAACGTTAGAACATTACACCATCAGTTGTGGAAAATAATAAACGTCAGAACTTTTACACTATCAGTTGCGGAAAATTATAAACGTTAGAATTTTACACCATCGAATCGAGGAAAATAATAAACGTTGAAAATAATAACATATGGTGAATGCTTGCTTTCCTTGCTTAGTGTATATGAATTTAGAGTGGGACTAGGATATCATTATTTTGTAGAGGAATGACGACGAGGTTTCTTACACTGCCGACACCTGCGCATCGTCTTCTTCATCTGAAAAAAAATATATAATAATAATAATAGTAATAGTAATAGTAATAATAATAGTAATAATAATAGTAATAATAATAGTAATAATAATAGTAATAATAATAATAATAATAATAATAATAATAATAATAATAATAATAATAATTAAATAAATAAATAATAAATAAATAAATAATGAAAAAAATGGAAATGGAGGAAGAATCAAGGCATTTCCAATATACCAAAAAATTTATACTTATCCTCTTAAGGGGGTGTGGGGTTTGGGGGGTTTTGGGGGGTGCGGGAATAGGGGGGACAGGCTTGGGGGAGGTAGAAAGCCTGTCCCCTATTCCCGCACCTCCCTAACCCCCCCCTCCAAGCCTGTCCCCCTACTCCCGCACCCCCCCAAGCCTGTCCCCCTACTCCCGCATCCCCCTAATCACCCCCCTCCAAGCCTGTCCCCCTACTCCCGCACCCCCCTAACCCCCCCCTCCAAGCCTGTCCCCCTACTCCCGCACCCCCCAAACCCCCCCCTCCCACCGACCCCCCCCAAGCCTGTCCCCCTACTCCCGCACCCCCTTTTAATAGACTGGAGTGCCTTGATTCCTCCAAAGTATGCCAGGAAACACACCCACAGGAAAAAAAACAATGGCATCCTGTTGCCTGGAATAGTTTGGAGGAATCATTTACTCCAGATTTACCACCCAAAAAAAAGAGTATATTTATTTATCCTCTTAATTAACTGTACAAAAAAAAAGAGTATATATATTTATCCTCTTAATAAACTGTACAAAAAAAAAGAGTATATATATTTATCCTCTTAATTAACTGTACAAAAAAAAGTGTATATTTATTTATCCTCTTAATTAACTGTACAAAGAGGTAATGTGATAATAATAATAAAGAAGTGATTTGACCGTATAAAAATAAATAATTATATGGTAACAAATAAATAATCTAACTTTATTATATATTATACTATAGTAATAAATTAAGAGTTTAACTATATTATATACTCCAGTTAATAAATAATGATATAGTGATAAAATAAATGAACTAACCATATGATATAGTAATTAATAAATAAGTGATTAACCCTATAAATAAAATAAACAAATAAATAAATAACTAAAATAAACAAATAAATAAAATAAATAAAATTATTAAAGAAATAAATAAAATAAATAAATAACTAAAATAAACAAATAAATAAAATTACTAAAATAAATAAAATAAATAAATAAAAAACTAAAAAAACTAAAAAAAAATAAAATAAATAAATAAAATAAATAAATAAATAACTAAACAAATAAATAAACAAACAAATAACTAAAATACATAAAAAAAAAAAAAAAAAAAAAAAATATATATATATATATATATAAATAAACAAACAAACAAATAAACAAACAAACAAACAAATAAATAAACAAATAAACAAATAAATAAATAAGTCTATAGTTAGTTACATACCATCGTGCAGCATGTGGTGATAATACTGGACCCCTCCGTCGTGTGACCGGGCTCGTTCCATTTGTTTCATTCTGAGTTGAGTAGCGATGTAGTCTGGAGGTACACTGGTTGTCCCTCGACGCTGACGACCGTTGCCCATGCCTGTATACATACATACATATAGATATTAGTAAATGTAGACTTTTTCATACTTGTACACACACATATTAGTAAACGCACACTTTTTCAATGCCTATACATACACACACATACATACAATTATTAGTATACGCAGACTTTTTCATGCTTGTACACACACATATTAGTAAACGCACGCTTTTTCAATGCCTGTACACATACATACACATATACATACATATATATATTAGTAAATGTAGACTTTTTTATGCCTGTATATACACACACATACATACAATTATTAGTATACGCAGACTTTTTCAATGCCTATACACACACATACATACATATGGATATTAGTAAATGCTGACTTTTCAATACCTATACACACACATACATACATACGGATATTAATAAACGCAGACTTTTTCATGCCTGTACATACACACACACATACATACGGATATTAGTAAACGCAGACTTTTTCATTGCATATGAGTTTTTGAAATGCTGTATAATGGGACTGCACGCACACATGCACATGCATGCACACACACACCACAAAAATTACATTTACATATACAGTATATACACATTCAAAGTACACACACACATACACACATTCAAAGTACACGCAAATACACATACACATATGGACATTGGACAACACAATACTTTTCTGAGTACACTCAAACATGTAAAATTGTAAATACACACACACACACACACACACACACACAATGTAAACAAAACAGACTTCAGGAACAACAAATACATACAAACAGGTAAACAAATCTTGTTTAGTACAGGAATAAATACAAACAAGTAAACAAATAAACAAGCCTTTTTTTAGTACAGGAACAAAAACACATACATACATAAAGTACACAAAAACAAACAAACAAACAAACAATCCTTTTATAATTCATGCACAAACAAATATATTTTAATCTCTAATCAACCCAACATACCTCACCCACCCATTATTATTCCCTTTCTCCCTCCACCCCCTACCCCTCCTCCCCCCTACCTCTCCTCCACACAGCTTCCATTACTCCCCCCTCCCCCTTCCTCACCCACCCATTATTCCCTTTCTCCCCCCATCCCCTACCCCTCCTCCCCCCA
>JAWQEG010004947.1:45000-55000 GCA_033782935.1 Petrolisthes cinctipes
TTTGAGGGTTTGCAACTTATAGAAAATGTAAGACTATGTAACTGTAATACAACATTATTATTATTATTATTAGGTTTGTTGTTTTGTAATGTAAGACTATGTAACTGTAATACAACATTATTATTATTATTATTATTATTAGGTTTGTTGTTTTGTAATGTAAGACTATGTAACTGTAATACAACATTATTATTATTATTATTATTATTAGGTTTGTTGTTTTGTAATGTAAGACTATGTAACTGTAATACAACATTATTATTATTATTAGGTTTGTTGTTTTGTAATGTAAGACTATGTAACTGTAATACAACATTATTATTATTATTAGGTTTGTTGTTTTGTAATGTAAGACTATGTAACTGTAATACAACATTATTATTATTATTAGGTTTGTTGTTTTGTAATGTAAGACACTGTAACAGCAATACAACATTATTATTAAGTTTGTTGTTTTGTAATCACCAAGTTACTTGGTAGACCATTCACTGCAATATTTCCAGAATTATAATGACCTCTCTTTCCATATAGCCTGTGTAAGAATTCCTGTAGCCAACCGTACCTGTACAGCCACAATCAAATATCCACCGACACTTTCCTTCCATCATGCAAATAAATCAATATCATATCAAAATATAATCATACAACAACACCTTACGTCGACTCAACCCCCTCAATTATTATCATTATGAGGTGCTGCAAAATCATACATGTGTTGTTCTTTATTACCAAGATATTTACTACAATGGAAGGAAAGTGTTGGTGGATATTATTATTATTATTATCATTATGAGGTGCTGCAAAATCATCATACACGTGTTGTTTTTTATTACCAAGATATTTACTACGATGGAAGGAAAGTGTTGGTGGATATTTGATTGTGGCTGTACCTTCACCCAACAACAACCACATCACCTCTTAGACAACAATAACATCTCTTACACACCATTCTAAAACCTGAGAAGAATGTACTAACTATTCCCTCACTTTAATTTCTATGCTTGTGTTATGAAGTGTAAAACAGACTTAAAATATATTCGACAATAATGTTACCGTACGGCAAATATATTCGCGTACCGTATAGCATTATTTTAAAACCTGAGAAACATGTAATACCAATTCCCTCACTCTAATTTTTACGCTTGTGATATGAAGTGTAAAATTGACAATGTGAAAGTTTTCTACTATTTTTTTTTTTTTTGCATAATTTTAGTCTTTTTTTTTTTTTTTTTTGCTCCAGTCAAGAATTAGAAAATTAATGTTTCTACGATTTTCCGCGTGTTGTACATCTTTTATCGGCCTTTCGTTTTAACGTACGATTTTTTTATTATTATTTTTATTATTATTATTGTTATTATTGTTTACCGTACGTTGTTTACATTTACATTATCAAGTGCGTAGGAGTGGGAAAACTCTGCCATTTCTCTCGGTTAGAAGCGATTCCGGGGTTAAGGGTATACTACAGCATTGGTGATACATCTGGAGTAACTGAATCCTCCAAACAATTCCAAGCAACAACAGGCCAACATAATTTGTGTGAATCTGGTCCTGTTTCCTGGCATGCTTTGGAGGAGGAATCGTGGCACTCCAATGTACCAAATATGAAGTACACCCTAAAAGTAACGAATCAATAATGAGGATGGGCAATTCTTTTACGCTATAATCAGGGGTTGAGGTTTCAGGTATCTATGAGCACAACAGCTTCGCATCTATATATATTTCAGACATACACTATTACCCGGTATGTATTCATATTATCCTCTCTCATATCGATAATTCAGAATGTTTCCTTTCTCACCGATGACTTTTTTTTTTTTTATACGTAGGCAATTTCGTGTTCATTTCCGTACTGATCGCAGAAGGTGGTTGGGGCAGGATGGACTAGACTCCGTGGCTGAACCTCACCATTCTGACTTGATAGAGACGGTAATGGAGAGTTCTGGCCAAGGGGTGATGGTGATGTAAAACTGTTTGTAACATTACCAACAGTGTGGGAGTATGTAGTGATCTGGCTGTGTTTGGATGATGGCCAGTTGAGGTCACCAGGTTCTGACAATGATGGCGCATTTAAAGAGTTTCCGAGGGACTCATTACAAGAGTCAAATTTGCTGAGAGCACGTGATTCCGTTGCAACATTCCCTACTTTTTCACATGCATACGATTCCCATGCAATATTCCCAGATCTGCCACACACAGATGACTCCTTTGCAACATTTCCAAGTGACTGCTGACTGGGGGCATCTTCGGACCCGCCATGAGTGGTCGACGACACCGTTAATATGTTTCCAAGTGAATGGTGGCAGGCGTCCAGGTCCCGGTCAAAGTCCACAGTGGTCTCGTCAAAACTCCGACTCTTGGACAACGTTGGTTTACAGTCGTGTGTCTTTCCCGGTGGTGATGACGACGACGGTGGTGGCGGAACACTGTCTTCGCTTCTCTGAATACCAACGACGGTGCCTCTATCACCACCGTGCTCCCCCACCGTCGTCCCTCCTGTTGTTGTTGTTATTGTTTCGGTAATGCCTCGGACCTCTTCTATAGGGGACAGCATCGGGGCACTGTTCCTCCTACACAGTCTATGTCGCTCCAAATAAAGTCTACCCGGTCTGCTTAGTGGTATAGATGATCTGCTAACTGGTAAACTACTTATGGGTGGTGGGTGTGTGGAATAAGAAGGTGTGTGTGTGCAAGGTGGTGTGTGTGTACAAGGTGGTGTGTGTGTGCAAGGTGGTGTGTGTGTACAAGGTGGTGTGTGTGTACAAGGAGGTGTGTGTGTACAAGGAAGTGTGTGTGTAGTGGGTGTTGTGTGTGTACAGTGTGGTGTGTATGTACAGTGTGTGGGATTACATTCATTATGACTTACACACTGACATGAATAAGTTGTTGTTGTATATTTACAGGGACAAGTGGTGGACACACATGAATGAACTGAAGCCCTGCACGAATTATTTGTGGCTTGGCACGAGTTACAAGTGGTTTTATTATACACACTATCACCACCACCATTATTTTCTTTACAACACATACCACTACTACCACCATTATTTTCTTTACAACACATACTATTACCCTCACCATTTCCATCATCTCTTCCCTTCATCCTCCGTGCCTCACCCCGACAGTAGAGTAGGGGTGAGTTTGGTGGTGTTAGGTTCATCTCCCGCTCCAGGTCTCGTATTATCGTGTTCAGTTTCTCGGCGACACGTTTCTGAACTTCGGGTCGACCCTTGTACTTCACCAGCAGGCTCACAGTTTCGCTGAGACTGTCGCTGTCGTATTCACTCATCACGAATTGGGAATTTAAGTCCGCGACTGACTGACCAACCGAAGAAAAGGGTCTCTCTGGACTACGGTTGACTGGCGAGACAGAAAATGGAACCCCAAGGTAATCTGGGTTTTGTAAATGACTGTTTGTAATTGACGTTCCCGACAGTCCCGACAAAGAGTCATGACCAGAATTATTGGAGCCCTCAGAGGAGTGACTGAACACTGAGGAACAGAAGGACTCATCAAGCCTGTTGGACTGTGTCTCTTCTTTACACCTGTCTTGCTTTGAGATCTGAAACTTGGCAAACCAGGGCAGCTTTTTCTGGGGTGGAAAATAGTTGCTGAAATGGTGCAAAATGTTGTTAGATGATTTCCCACTACTGTCCTCCATCCAGGTCATTACTAACGGAATATCTTTACTGTTGGTAAATTCATGTGTATTGCTAACAACACCATATGTACCGGTGAACTGGTCCTTGTGAACATTATCCTCCCTTCCATGAGCTCTGCCTAGAATGGATATGCTTTTGGGAGTCGTTCGTGGCTCATTAACTTTGTATATTCTCTGAGGTTCGTTTTTCTTGACCGTCTTGGGAGCGGAGGGAAAGTATGTCTCTTTATCGGCGGGGTTTCTCTCGAGTGTGTGATGCTTTGTTTCTCGTATCTCCGCCTCCTGCCCCGGTAGCTTCTTCTCCAGAAAGAAGCGGGAGGAGGAGGGCTGGCATGTGTCGTCGTTGGAAACACTGTGGCATTTTCTACGCTTCATTCTTTTCTTTAGGGCGTCGCCGAGAGAGGTGGCGCCAGTACCCCCAAAGAATGCATAGAAGGGTTTTGTTGTTGTTGTTGTAGTCGTTTTCTGGACGATGTCGTTATTTGCGGTCGATATCTGTGAATCCAGAGATATAGAGTGTGTGTATATCGGCTTTGTGGTCATCAGCTGGGCTGTGACATCAACACATTCTGAATCATCCAAGCGGTATTTCTTCAGTTCCGGGTTGTCGACGGTCTGGTTCAGTACACTCTCACTCCTGCTGCGTCTGAACAGCGACCGAGTCAAAACCGGGGAGAGGATGGCCTCGAGGGGAGTGCTGGGGGCCGAGCCGAACCACGAGCTGTCTTCATTCAGCACCGCCTCACTCCTACTGCGGAAGATCCTATTAAAAAAACCCTTACTACTACTACTACTACTCTTGGTGTTGTAGTTTAACTTTTGCTTGTTGTGAAGGTAATCCTGAAACATATTAGAGTATCTCGGTGGACTGGAATCACTCCCATCTACTGCCGTTTCTCTTTGTTGTGGGTTTGTCACCAGCGATAAAACTCTTTCCTGGTGTAACTCACCGAAACTCTCACTTCGTCTAGGGGGGATGTGAGAGGAGGAGTTCAGACCACCTGGAGTTTCCTTATTGTTATAATTGACTGCATGTGTTTGAGTGGAAGATGAACAACCAGCATAACTCACTCTACTCCTTGGTATATTCAGAGGTTGTGTTGTTTCCTGAAGTGGGTACGGCATTACTGAAGGTACTGAATGACTTGGGCACTCTTTACAACTGACTGTGTGTGTCTGACTCAAACCCGAAGGACAAGAAACGGCAATTTGCGAACTAACGTCAGTGCTACAAACTGAGGTACAACGGGCATCTTGTGAACACGCTTCGGTGCTACAGTTTATAGATTTAACCCCCTGAAATGGACTGCCTACATTGGTTGAGTGTTCTCCGGGCTTTATGTTAAGTTCTGACATGATCTCAGGCACCGGAGTGGACGTTTTAAATTCCGCCACATCTCTGATTTTAAAGGTCAAATTGCGTATTGAACTGGATGACTGGCCGGACTCAGATTCGCCTTGGTTTGGGGCCGGCAGACTTCTCGAGAACATTCCATGTTTACCGATGGTTTTCAATTGCTTTGGGTGCCTTGCTAACGGAACCAGGCATCCCGACGACTGGAGATTTTTACCGTCGCTACCCGCCGGACGTTCAATCGATTTTGCGTGTTCATTGTCACTGCCAATACTACCATAACTACTATCAAAGCTGGTACTCATCCTATTAACAGTTAGGGCCTTATTATTATTATTACTTTTCTTGTTTTCCCTGTATGATGACATTATCTTTGGCTGTTTGGAAGCAATAATTGGGGTGGCATTACTGGGCATATATTCAGTGGGTATTCTATTCTTGCTATCCCTATGAGATGGTAAAATTCTAGGCTGTTTGGAAGAGACAATTGGTGTTGAAATATTGGAAGCTGTGTGTACTCTTTTGACATGGAGATGAGAACCAGAGAGAGATATATTCCTCATTGATGTTATAAGCTGAGAGCAACTGGCAGCATGCACAAAGGAAAGCGATGAAGAGGAGGAAGAGGAAGGAACTTTGACTGAGGGCTGAGTACTGGCAAGCTTAGTAACACGATGACAAGGTGTGGATGAGGAGAGGGGAGGTGGAGGGTGGAGAGGAGAAGGTCCGGGATAACATGCGGGGATGCTTAGATTATGGGGTGAGGGTGGGGGTGGAGGTGCATGGGGTTTCAGTTTTGGGTGTGGTGGGGGTGCGGAAAGATGGGGTGGGGATGGAAGAGGTGGGGGTGGGGGGGATGCATGTTTTAGGGATAGTGGGGGTGGGGGTAGGGCAAGATGTGGTGGGGATGCATGTTTTAGGGATGGAGGAGGTGGGGGTGGTGGTGGGGATGTATGTTTTAGGAATGGAGGAGGTGGGGGTGGGGGTAGGGGGTGCGGGGGTTGGCATGGGTTTGTTGTTGCCGTGGGTGTGTCTAGCGGCGGCATACCTGAGGTGTGGGATTTATGGAGTTTGGAAAGGGAGGTAACGGAGGACGACTCGGCACTAAGGTCGACGGGGACAGCAGCATGGGGGGTGTCAGAATGGGAACGCTCGTGGTGGTGGTGGTGGTGATGGTGGTGGTGGAGATGGTGTTGGTGGTGGTGGTGGTTAGAGCGTGAGTTAGAGGAGCTGTTGTTGGTGGAGGTATTGTTGGTGGAGGTATTGGTACTGGTGGAGGTGGAGGAGGTGGTGCTGGCCCTGCGTGGTGGGCCTGGGGATGGGTTTGGGGACAGAGAAGAGTTGGTGTTGTTGGAGCGCGGACCGTGATGAGGCTTGGTCTTGGGTTCGGCGAGGGCCTTCATCTTGCTTATGGACTGGGGGGACGTGGCTCCTGCAATACGGGGAGAGTTGGTCGTGCTCAGACGCATAAAAAAAAAAAAATAAAAATAAAAAAAAAAATAAAAAAAATAATAATAATAATAATAATAATAATAATAATAATAATAATAATAATATTAATAATAATAATAATAATAATAATAATAATAATAATAATAATAATAATAATAATAATAATAATAATAATAATAATAATAATAAAAATAATATTAATAATAATAATAATAATAATAAAATGGGATGTTGGGAAAATTAGATGGGAGGGATGGATGTTGGGAAAATTAAAATGGGATGTTTGTTTATTGCTGTTGGAAGAATTAATTAAATAGGTTGTTGGGAAAATTAATAGGTTTGTTGTTGTTGTTGTTGTTGTTGTTGGAAAAATTAAAGGGGCTGATAGGGTCTGTTGGTTTGTTTTTTTGGATGCTGTTGGAATAATTAAAGGGATAATTATTTCTTTGTTTATTTGTTTGTTGCTGTTGAAAAAATTAATGGGATTTTTATTTGCTACTCACAGGAAAAAATTAATGGGTTTGTTGCTGTTGGAATTTTTTTTAATGGGTTTGTTGCTGTTGGAAAAATTAATGGAGCTTTTGTTTGTTGCTCAGAGGAAACAAAATTAATGGGTCGTTTGTTACTGTTGGAAAAATTAATGGGTTTGGTGGACATGGAAATATTAATGGGTGTTTGTTTATTTGCTTGCTGCTCAGGGGAAAAAAAATTAATGGGTATTTGTTTGTTGCTCAGGGGAAAATATTAATGGGTGTTTGTTTATTTGCTGCTAACAGATATAAAAACAGATATAAAATGCTTGTTACTGTTGAAAATATGAATGGGCTGTCTGTTTGTCTGTTTTTTTCATATGCAAAGCAACAAACAGGAATAGACTTAAAGTAAATAAACATAATAACAGTTATCATGGAAGCCACAAGCCAAGCCAGAAAGAGATCTGCCATTAAATCACTCATGACGACGGGAATTATTAATTAAAACGATAAAAGAGTCAATTAGTGTTGTCATCATATATTAATCATCATCATTATTATTGGTAAACACACCCCGGGGGGAATTGGGGGGCGGGGCGGGGCAGGGCAGGGCACAGTGAGTGGGGCGGGGCGGGGTGTGTTTAGGGGGTCAGGTCGGCCATTTTTGTACCCGCACCGCACACGCGTAAACTTCATCGGCGAAACGTAAGGTCATATGCAAGGACACCCATGGTTTTGACGATGGTGTGGTACCGGTACTATGATGGCTCAGTGGTGTGTGTGTGTGTGTGTCTATGGAGTGGTCGTATTGGTACCACACCATCGTCAACACCAACACTGTTCTTGCATACAGCACAGAGTCACGGAAAATAAAATACAAAATAGCTACGACTGCAACAACACTATGAAAATTAATGAGGGTGAAAGAGTGTAGAATAAAATTAATATGGCAATGACTCTGTGAAAATTAATGAGGGTGAAAGATTATAGAAAATAATTAATCCTCAACAATACTAGAAAATTAATTGAGGGTGAAAGTGTAAAAAATAATTAATACTCAACAATACTAGAAAATCAAATGAGGGTGAAAGAGTGTAAAAAATAATTAGGCTAACACAGCAATAACTCTTATGAAAATTAATTGAGGGTGAAAGAGTGTAAAATATAATTACTACTTTACAACATTATGAAGATTAATTGTGGGTGAAAGAGTGTAAAAAATAATAATACTGCAATAACATTTTGTGCATTAAGTAAGGGTGAAAGAAGACCGCCCTAAACAATGTGTATAAATAAAGTCGTGTATAAAATAAGAGGTAAATATTTAACAGCACTAAATGAATTGACTGAGGTTGAAATCATGTACAATACAATTACTACTTATCAACATTATGAAAATTTATTGAGGGTGAAAGAGTGTAAAAAAATAATAATACTGAAATCACACTATGAAGATAAATTATGGGTGAAGAAGTGAAGTGAACTCTTGATGGTAAATTGGAAGGTTAGTGAATCCTCCAAACACGAAACAGATCCCCTTCAGGTAACAGTGGAGGGGTGGTGATGTGATTTGTTTCCTGGGACTGCTTGGAGGAATCAGTAGCCTTCCAATTTACCATACAGAGGTCCTCCCCTAAAGTTAACTCTGGCCTCGGCTCGTAGTTTTTAACGGGAGACACTCTGGTTGGTGAATTTGAGGGCTGACCATTCCTCCAAACTGTACAGCCACAATCAAATATCCACCAACACTTTCCTTCTATCGTTATAAATATCTTGGTAATAAAGAATAACACGTGTATGATTTTGCAGCACCTCATAATAATAATAATTGAGGGGGTTGAGTTGACGTAAGGTGTTGTTGTATGATTATATTTTGATATGATACTGATTGTAGTAAATATCTTGGTAATAAAGAACAACACATGTTTGATTTTGAAGCACCTCATAATAATAATAAATGAGGGGGTTGAATTGACATAAGGTGTTGTTGTATGATTATATTTTGATATGATACCGATTTATTTGTACGATGGAAGGAAAGTGTTGGTGGATATTTAATTGTACCCAGGAAACAGGCAACTTTAATATTACTACTACTAGCTTTGTTTATTGGCACATTAGGGCGTTTGAGATGCGCGGCGCAGGGAACCAAAATGGCCGACCGAGTTGACCGCCGTCCGCTTCCCCCCGGGGCGGTTCTTATTGTTGTTGTTTTGTTGTTGTTGTTTGTGCGTGTGTTTACCAAATTTTGTCGTCTGTTTCTTCCCATCAGAGGTCTGCGAGGTGGAGGAAGTGGAGGAGGTGGTGGAGGGGGTGGGTGAGTGGGTGCGCCGGCGAGGTTGGGGGTTGGTGGGGGGGGCACTGTTAGAGCCACCACCGTTGTTGTTGTTGTTGTTGTTGTTGTTGTGGGTGGAGGATAAGGAGGATGTGGTTGACTTGTGTCCTCCCTCGGCTCCGGCCTCACACTCTAAAGACATGGAGCGCAGTTGTTCCTCGTCGAAGATTATGCTCATCCGGGAGAGGTACGCCTTCACCCGCCTCACCATCTGGGCCTGGGGGGGGCGGAGGGGGGGGAGAGAAAGATAAATAAATAGATAAATACATGTGAGATGGTTAGGGAAAAAATACAATTGGGGGAAGGAAGGGAAGATAAATATATGAGGGGGAAAGGAAGATAAATAAATGTGAAATGGTTAGGGAAAAAATAAAATGGGGGGGAAGAATAAATGTGAGATGGGGGGGGAGGGGGAAAGGAAGATAAATAAATAGATAAATAAATGTGAAATGGTTATAGAAAAAATACAATTGGGGGGGAAGGAAAATAAATAAATGTGATGAGATGGTTGGGGAAATAAATGTGAGATGGTTAGGGAAAATATACAATGGGAGGGGGAGAGAGAGAGGTAGTTAGGGAAAGGTTGTGGTGAAATTAGGGAAAGAAGGTTGGGAAAAATTGCAAGGTGGTTGGGGAGAGGTTGGGGAGAACTGAGAAGTGGTTAGGGAGAGGTTGGGGAAAAATTGCAGAGGTGGTTAGGGAGAGGTTGGGGAGAAATGAGAAGTGGT
>JAWQEG010004947.1:60000-76950 GCA_033782935.1 Petrolisthes cinctipes
CACTACTTACAATGGGTGACTGTATATTTTCGTTCTAGACCCAACTTAACCAAACCAAATCTAACCTAACCAAACTTCATTTTACTTACAATGGGTGACTGTATATTTTCGTTCTAGACCCAACTTAACCAAACCTAACCTAACCTAACCAAACTTCATTTTACTTACAATGGGTGACTGTATATTTTCGTTCTAGACCCAACTTAACCAAACCTAACCTAACCTAACCAAACTTCATTTTACTTACAATGGGTGACTGTATATTTTCGTTCTAGACCCAACTTAACCAAACCTAACCTAACCTAACCAAACTTCATTTTACTTACAATGGGTGACTGTATATTTTCGTTCTGGACCAGGTTTCGGTATTTACTCATGTTACGTGACGGGTCCATAAGTTCCTGCATCTCTTGGTACATGCGTTGGTATTTAGACGACAGCCTCTCCCAGGTCTGCTTCAGGCGAGACACCGACCCGTGGCCAAGACCGGACAGGATCGCAAACATGGAGTTGAAGTTTTTGCATTCCTTACATTGTCCTGTGGAGGGGGGGGGAAAGAGAAATAATGGGCTTAATTAAGGTGGTAATAATTCTTTTTTGTTACATTGGAGTGTCTTGATTCCTCCAAAGTATGCCAGGAAACAACAAGACCAGATGAACAAAAATAATGGTGTTCTGTTGTTGCTTGGAATAGTTTGGAGGATTCAGTTGCTCCAGATTTACCAACACAAAATTTTCCCCTTAATGTACTGTACACCGATTCATGTAAAATGGTAAAATACACATTCATAATTATAACAAGGGATTATTATACACAGATTCATGTAAAATGGTAAAATACACATTCATAACAATAGTGTATAACAGTGTATAATAACAGTGTATAGCAGTGTATAATGAGGGTTTACTGTACACATTCATAGTAAATATTATAATACACATCCATAACAACAGTGAATAATGAGGGATTACTTTACACACATTCATAGTAAACAATATAATACACATTCATAACAACAGTGTATAATGATTGATTGATTGATATTGATTGATTGATTGATTGATAATGATGGTTTACCGTACACAATGCCGTATGCAAGAACATTCATAGTGTGGTGTGGTACCGGTACGATGGCCCTGTTGTACATCCATGGAGTCATCGTACCGGTACCACGCCATCGTATGCACCACCAATGTTCTTGAATACGACCCACAGAATCATAGAAAACCCATAACAACAGATCATTACTGTAATTCATTAAGGGGGACATTTTGTGTTGGTAAATCTGGAGCAACTGAATCCTCCAAACTATTCCAAGCATCAAAACACCATTATTTATTTTGCTCTTCTAGTTCTGTTTCCTGGCATACTTTGGAGGAATCAAGGCACTCCAATGTAACAAAAGTGAATTACCACCTTAACACATACAAAAATTTATAGTCACTTTGATGTACCGTTTAATTTTACTCTACATAACACTTCAGCAGACTTGTATGTATTAATTAATTTCTGTAATAATTAACTTCTGTAATAATTATTTTCTGTAATAATTAATCTCTATAATAATTAATTTCTGTAATAATTAATTTTTGTAATAATTAATTTCTGTAATAATTAATTTCTGTAATAATTAATTTCTGTAATAATTAATCTCTATAATAATTAATTTCTGTATCAATTAATTTCTGTAATAATTAATTTCTGGAATAATTAATTTCTGTAATAATTAATTTCTGTATTAATTAATTTCTGTAATAATTAATTCCTGTAATAATTAATTTCGGTAATAATTAATTTCTATAATAATTAATTTTTTCTGTAATAATTAATTTCTGTAATAATTAATTTTTTCTGTAATAATTAATCTCTACAATAATTAATTTCTGTAATAATTAATCTCTGCAATAATTAATCTCTATAATAATTAATCTCTACAATAATTAATTTCTATAATAAATAATCTCTACAATAATTAATTTCTGTAATAATTAATTTTTTCTGTAATAATTAATTTCTGTAATAATTAATCTCTACAATAATTAATTTCTGTACACTTACTTGCCACTTTGATGTATTGTTTGATGGTCTTAACTCTTTTGATGAGGTTGTGTTCCGAGCAAACTTCCGTCACCACCCAGAACATTTCACGATTCACAATCTGAAATAAATAAAAAAATGGAGTGAGCGAGTCATTCAATTTTCTCAATATATGATCACAAATAAACAAAAGAATGAGGTGTGTGTCGTTCAATTTTCTTGGCATATATGGGGTGAGAGTCATTCAATTTTCTCAGTATATGATCACAAATAAACAAAAGAATGGGGTGAGCGAGTCATTCAATTTTCTCGGCATATATGGGGTGAGAGTGTCATTCAATTTTCTCAATATATGATCACAAATAAACAAAAAAATGAGGTGTGTGTCGTTCAATTTTCTCGGCATATAAATCACAAATAAATAAAAAAATGGGGAGAGCGAGTCATTCAATTTTCTCGGCATATGATCACAGAATTCCGTACTTTTTTACTCAGTGTTGTTGTTGGTTGGTAAATCTGGAGTATCCGATTCCTCCAAACTATTCTAAACAAGAGGATACCATTATATTTATTCACTGCTTCAGTTTCATGACATACTTTGGAGGAATCTTGGCACTCTAATCACTTTAATTAAGGACCCTGTGATCGTGTATGAAAATTGGAGGCTTCTGATTCCTCCGGACCATGCCACGAAACAAGCTCCTTCCATATAGGTAGTGTTTCGTGGCAATATTTGAAGGACTCGTCTATCTCCAATTATCTGACTACATCACACACAGGGTCCCTTAATGCATCAAAAATAGAACATATCCCCTTAAATAAATAATGTGAAGTTAATTAATATACCTTGAAAAATAAGAGTCAGACAATTAACCTGTTTCTACCTTGATCAAAATGTAGACTACACTTGAACAAGCTTAGGTAGTCAATGTACTGTACAGGGAAGCTTGTACAGCCACAATCAAATATCCACCAACACTTTCCTTCCATCGTAGTAAATATCTTGGTAATAAAAAACAACACGTGTATAATTTTGCAGCACCTCATAATAATAATAATAATAATAATAATAATAATAATATCCACCAACACTTTCCTTCCATCGTAGTAAATATCTTGGTAATAAAGAACAACACGTGTATGATTTTGCAGCACCTCATAATAATAATAATAATAATAATAATAATAATATCCACCAACACTCTCCTTCCATCGTAGTAAATATCTTGGTAATAAAGAACAACACGTGTATGATTTTGCAGCACCTCATAATAATAATTGAGGGGGTTGAGTTGACGTAAGGTGTTGTTGTAAGATTATATTTTTATATGATACTGATTTATTTGTACGATGGAAGGAAAGTGTTAGTGGTTATTTGGTTGTTGCTGTACCTATAATTATTACCATCACAACGACTACTACTATGACTATCACTACCTAAAATACCATCACCACTTAAACTACTGCACTACAACTACCACTAATACCACCACTACCAATACCTAACCTAACTCAACCTAACCTAACCTAACGTAACCTAACCTAACGTAACCTAACCTAACGTAACGTAACGTAACCTAACCTATCCTAACCTAACCTAACCTAAAATACCATCACCACTTAAACTACTGCACTACAACTACCACTAATACCACCACTACCAATACCTAACCTAACTCAACCTAACCTAACCTAACCTAACCCAACCTAACCTAACCCAACCTAACATAACCAAACCCAACCTAACGTAACCCAAACCAAAACAAACTAATGAAAACCAACCCATCCCAACCTAACCCAATGTAACTTAACCTAACCTAACACAAACCAAAACAAATTAAATGAAAACCAACCCATCCCAACCTAACCTAACCTCACCTCAGCAAACTGTGTGAGCGCTGGAGTGCCATAGTTTGACTTTAAGTGGAAGAGGTAGTCAATATATTCCGTTGGTTCAATCTGCCTGAATACAGTATAGTCCTCTAGTGTGAGTTGTACGGCCAGCTCCACCGCGTTCAGTTGCAGGAAGTAAACCGTTGACTCCCGAATGAGGTCGTTGACGATGTCGTCGGGGAAGAGGGTCCCGCCCACCGTGATATTCTTCAGGTAGTATCGGCTGCTTAGACCTGCGGATGGGAGGGGGGGGAGGGACGGGTGTTAGGGGGGTATACCAAATTGTTTTTTAATTTATATTTATAAGGAGTTAGTGAGCTGTTCAAATTACATATCTATAACCAAAGTATTGACATTTTCCTTTCACCTTTCCTCTCTACGAGTTTAATTACAAACAATACATTAATATTATGTATGTGGTATTGTTTTCCCCTCACCTATTCTCTCTATAAGTTTAAACATATGCAATACATTAATATTACAAATGTGTTCATGTTTTCCACTCACCTATTCTCTCTGCAAGTTAAAATCACATAAAGTAAAATAATAATAATACTATTGACATTTTCCTTTCACCTCTCCTCTCTATAAGTTTAAATATATACAAGACATTACTATTATGTATGTGTTGTTGTTTTCCCCTCACCTATTCTCTCTGCAAGTTAAAATCACATAGAGTAAAATAATTTAACCAAAGTATTGACATTTTCCTTTCACCTTGGTTTAATCCCATAAATATAACCATTGTATTGACATTACTTATCCTTTTTGCAAGATTAAATCACATAACTACAGTAGAATTAAAGTGTTGATATTTTCCTCCTCACTTATCCTCTCTGTAAAGTTAAACCACATAGAATAAATAAGAGTAAAGAGTAATTGATACAGAAAATAAAGTGTTGATATTTTCCTCCTCACTTATCACTTCTGCAAAGTTTAAATCAAATAGAATAATTATAAATAGTGTGATAATGAAGTGTAGACATTTTTCCCTTCACCTATCCTCTCTAGAAATTTAAATAACATACAGTAAATATAAATAGTGTTAATAATGACATTTTTCCACTCACCTATCCTCTCTAGAAATTTAAATCACACAGAGAAAATATAAATAGTGTTAATACAATAGAATAATGGCGTTTTTCTCTTCACCTATCCTCTCTAAAAATTTAAATAACATACAGTAAATATAAATAGTGTTAATAATGACATTTTCCACTCACTTATCCTCTCTAAAAATTTAAATAACATACAGTATATATAAATAGTGTTAATAATGACATTTTTCCACTCACCTATCCTCTCTAGAAATTTAAATAACATACAGTAAATATAAATAGTGTTAATAATGACATTTTTCCACTCACCTATTCTCTCAGCCAGGTTCTGTAATGAGTCGGGGAGTCGTTTCTGTTTAGTGATTCCCTCCTCGGTGACGGTAACCTCGTACAGTGCGTAGTTAGACGAGCCGGTTGGGTCGCTGATGTTGAAGATCTGTAGTGCCAACATCACCACCTCCCGGGCCGTCGTCTCCTTGTGTACTGGAAGGAACCTCGCTGCTTGGTCCGTCGCTCGGTACACCTGCAGAGAAAAATGTGATGATGTGTTTTTGTTTGCCTTGATACACCTGCATATAAAAAAAAATGTGAAATGCTTTAAATCACTACAATAATTTTGCAACGCACTCACACACACAGCCACATTTGCACGCACACACACACACGCACATATACACCCACACATGCACACACACCCATGCACACATATACCCACATTTGCACGCACGCACGCACACACACACGACAATACCTACCCACACACACACACGCATCACACTACACAACACAACACACACACATGACAATACCTACCCACACACCCACACACACACGCATCACACTACACAACACAAACACACACACACATATCCTTACCTTCAAGACATGCTCAGGGAATTCAGCCCTTGTCGCCTCTTCAAATGCGAGTGTAGTACTGAGGTCTGGGTTACTGTGACTGTGATAGAGTCCACCACCAACACTAGACTGGGAACTAACACTGTCATCACTGTTCATCTGTGAGTCTCTGAAAAAGGAATGGATGGATAGTAAATAGTTTCTTTACCAATTACAAAAAGAAGTAGACATTTTATTTACTTATTAGAAGAAGAGGGAAGGAACGGATAATCTTTTATTTATTTATTTTAAGAAGTGGATAATTATTTCTTTACCATAATCTGCGAGTCTCTCAAATAGGAATGGATGGATAGTAAATAGTTTCTTTACCAATTAGAAAAAGAAGTAGACATTTTATTTACTTATTTTATTTACTTATTAGAAGAAGAGGGAAGGAATGGATAATTTTTTATTTACTTATTTTATGAAGTAGATATTTATTTCTTTACCATAATCTGCGAGTCTCTCAAATAGGAATGGATGGATAGTAAATTGTTTCTTTACCAATTAGAAAAAGTAGTAGACATTTTATTTACTTATTACAAGAAGAGGGAAGGAAAGGATAATTTTTTATTTACTTATTTTATGAAGTAGATAATTATTTCTTTACCAGTTAGAAGAAGAAATGGATAATTATTTATTTACCAATTAGAACAAGTGGATAATAGCTTGTTTACGTATTTCTGATTTTTTTTTTAATTTGAGTCTTTGAGGAAGAAAAAACATTCTTATATAACTCTCATGCCATCGTCAATACCACCACGACCACCATGGACATTCTTGCATACGACCCTCTAATTTCCAAACACCCTGAATAACAAAGTAACCAAAACAAACGACAAACTCACAATGCCTAACTCACCTAACCCAACCCAACCCAACCCAACCAACCTAACCTAACCTAACCTAACTCAACCTAACCAAACCCAACCTAACCCAACCCAACCCAAACAACCCAACCCAACCCAACCAACCTAACCTAACCTAACTCAACCTAACCTAACCTAACCTAACTCAACCCAACCCAACCCAACCCAACCCAACCAACCTAACCAAACCAACCTAACCAAACCCTACCCAACCTAACCTATCTTATCCTAACCAAACCCAACCCAGCCCAACCCAACCCAACCTAACCTAACCTAACCTAACCCAAACCAAACCAATCCTAACCTAACCTAACCTAACCAAACCTAACCTAACCCAACCTAACCTAACCAGCAACTCACAATGCATTATTCTTGGATTTGAGTGACTCGATGACTTTCCTCTTAATCTTGTTGGCCTTGTTGGTGAGGGAGCCTTTGTTGTTGTTGTTGTTGTTGTTGTTGCCGGTGAGTTTGCCGCTCTTGTCTCGGGGGGACTGCTGGAGGGTGTGGTCGGCGGGGAGGTTCATGGTGGAGGAGAAGGTGGAGGTGAGTGGGATGGGGGTGTTGGGGTCGGTGAGGGCCCGCACGTCCGACGGTTTCCGGGACCGGGGCCGCGGGGAGTTCTCGGGCGTCATCAGCATCTCCTTGAACGCTGAAACGAAGAAAATAAATGTAAATAAACTACTTAGAAAAAAATAGGGGTCATTAACATCTCCTTGAACGCTGAAACGAAGAAAATAAACATAAATAAACGACTTGACGAAGAAAAAAATAGGGGTCATTAACATCTCCTTGAACGCTGAAATGAAGAAAATAAATAAATATAAATAAATGATGCAAAGAAGAAGAAAAAAATAAATAAATACACGACCTGACAATAAATAAATGACATGACAAAGAAAAAAATAAATAAATGATGCAAAGTAGAAAAAAATAAATTAAAGACTTGACAAAGAAAATAAATATAAATAAATGATGCAAAGAAGAAAAATAAATAAATTAAAGACTTGACAAAGAAAATAAATATAAATAAATGATGCAAAGAAGAAAAATAAATAAATTAAAGACTTGACAAAGGAAATAAATATAAATAAATGTTGCAAAGAAAAAAAAATTACTTGACGAAGAAAATAATAAGTAAACGACATGACAAAGAAAAAAAAATTGATGCACAGAAGAAAGGGGGAAAAAAAAAAAAAAATACTGTACGTGACCAAAAAAAATGTGATGAACAAAATATAATGTGATAAAAAATAACGACCACAAATACTAAATAAGCCACAAAATGATTACCTAGGAGACGATAACTATAACCACAAAATAATTACCTAAAGTCGGGACAAAGTAACAATCTCAATAGGCCACGCCCCCTTCAGACTGTACTCATATCTGTACCACCAACAATAATTAATAACTATATTTGAGTACACTAATTACTAATTTTCGCTTCGTCACAAGTTTACAGTTTTCAGCAACTCATATTTCAGTTTGTCATGTGTCATTCATTACACTGATAACGACATCAGAGTTCGGAAACTTTACATTTTAGTCGGATATTTAATTATGTTTGAAATAATGTTTAACGGTTCACGGCGGCGAGCTCTGCCAAGCCTATGTAACAAAGGTGAGTCAACAACACACGCTAATTAGTCCCTTACTGGCTGCTCGGGAGGGAAGGTGATGGCATCCACCATTCCACTTTCAGCTATACCCCAACCCAAGCTATACCCCAAGTCCAGCTAGAAATATTGTCCTTAACGTGTTCAAGTACTTTGATAAGAGAGAAATTGTACAAAATAAATGCAAAACTACAGGTATTAAACCATTCTTTTATTGTTCAATGGATTAAATAATAGATGTTATCAGTGCCGCGGTGGAATATCAAATGGCGGCATCAAGAATGGTACGAGAACATGTTTCGTTATCCACGGCACTGACAGGAAAGGGGGTGTGGCTATTGAGATTGTTACTTTGTCCCGACTTTAGGTGACGATAACTATAAGGCGTAAAAATAAAATCCAATAAAGAACTAAAATACAACAACAACAAAACATGAAAATTTCTTACCGAGTAGATTGCTCTTGACGGTGATGGAGAGGTGACAGGTTTGCCTCAGTATCTCGAGAGCCTTGGCGTGTGTCATGTGGTCAAAACTCTGGCCGTTCACTTCAAGGATCTGGTCACCTCGCTTCAGTCCCACATCCTCAGCTTTGCTACCTTTCTCAACCTGTAAAATTAATGTTTGTATGTTTGTTGATGAAAATGTTTAATGGGATATCATGCTGTACTATCTAAAAAAAAAAAACACACACACACACACACGCAGACGCACACACGCACATACACACACACACATACACACACACACAAATATACACACACACACAAATATACAAATACAAACACACACACATATATACACACACACACTGAGAGATACACAAATACACACACACACACACACACACACTGAGAGATACACAAATGCACATGCACACACACACACACACACACACACACACTGAGAGATAAAATTTAATATATATGCTGACCCCTGGCTCATATCCCTAAGATCGTACCTTGGAATATCTTTAAAAAAATTCACTCTCACACACACTTCTAACTTACCCGAGCTCGTATCCCCTAATTAAGCCAATACCCGAAGAATAGTTTAATTACCTGAGGAATAAGCTATAAATACCTGAAGAGTACGGTAATTTCTTGAAGAGTTTGTTAATTACCCGAAAAATAATAATACCAATACCTGAAGAATATGTTAATTACCCGAAGAATACCAATACCAATACCTGAAGAATTTGTTAATTACCCAAAGAATAATAATACAAATACCTGAAGAATAAATACTGTACATCAATTACCTGAAGAATATATTAATTACCTGAAGAATAACAATACCAATACCAGAAAAAATGCCAATTACCCGAAGAATACATTAATTACCCGAAAAATATATTAATTACCCAAAGAATAACAATACCAATACCCGAAGAATACTGTACGCCAATTACCCGAAGAATACTGTACGCCAATTACCCGAAGAATAATAATACCAATACCCGAAAAAACACCAATTACCCGAAGAATACTAAACGCCATTTACCCGAAGAATAACAATACCAATACCCGAAGAATTTGTTAATTACCCGAAGAATAACAATACCAATACCCGAAGAATAAGCTAAAAACGTCAATTACCCAAAGAATAAACTAATTAATTACCTGAGAGATAAATATGCTGAACCCACGCTCGTATCCGCCCAGAATGGAGAAGTGAAGCACCTCATCTCGCGAAGGCCTGGTGAGTGTGACGGTCCGGGCGCGGGCCTTGGTGGCACACGCAAAGTCCAGGAGTCTCAGCTGACCGGCCATCTTCTCACGCTCCAGGCCTTCCTCAAACTGCTCCAAAAAGTTCATCATGTTGGGGTCCATCTCAAAGTCTGTGAAGTGGTTGTTGACCCAGAGTAACACCACGCGGGTCACACGGTCACGAAGAGACGGGTCCTCGAACCTGATGGTGGTGGTGGTGGTGGGGGGGGGGGGGGGGGGAGAGTTGGTAGATGTAGTAATTCGTTGATATATGATAATTAAATTTATCATACATATTCTTTTAAACACAGGCACAGTAATTCACTTATATTTATACAGTAGTCCCTCGATATATGATAATTAAATTTATCATACATATTCTTTAGACATAAGCTCAATAATTCACTTATATTTACTCAATAATTCACATATATTTATACAGTAGGCCTTCGATATATGATGACTACTTTTATCACATATATTCTTTTAAACATAAGCTCAATAATTCACTTATATTCACGATATATGATAATTAAATTAATCATATATATTCTTTTAAACACAGGCACAGTAATTCACTTATATTTATACAGTTGGCTCTTAATGTAAATTTATCACATATATTCTCTTAAACAGGCAGCCCAGTAACTCACCACTGTAGGAGTTTGTTTGCTACGACGAGTGGTGATTCAATGAAGGTGCGGTGTGTGAGTAGGAAGTCCTCCACATAGGTCGGGTCTATGTTGTTCTCCACCTCCACCAGCTGCTGCATCAGACGGTCAGACGTGCCCTGTGTGTGTGTGTGGAGAAAGGACGGTTTTAGTATGTGGGTTTTTTATGTTTTTTTATGTTTTGTATTTTGATTTTTGGGGGGTTTAGTTTTTAGGCATTTTTTATTTTTTTTTCTGTATTGATGGGGATGAGGAATAATACGCATGCATGCATACACGTACACACCCCTCCACACCCAAACATACACGCACACAGTTGGACACACACCCAAACACAACAAAATATAATACAACACAACACACACACCCAAACATATACACATACAGTCAGACACACACCCAAATACAAAACAACACACAGTCAGACACAACACAACACAACACACACACACCCCAACACACACACACCCCAACACAACACAACACACACACACACACCCCAATACAAACACAACACTCACACATCAATACAACCACAACACACACACACTAACACAACACAACATAACACACACACCCCAACACAACAAAACACAAACCCGCACACATACACCACACACACACACCCCAACACACACACACCCTAACACAACACACACACCAACACAACACACACACACACCCCAACACAACACAACACTCACACTCCAACACAACACACCCCAATACAACACAACACACCCCAATACAACACACACACCCACACACACACTTACCTTGATAACAATATTTCCCTTCCTATTGCCTGCATCGATGGGTCTCTGCTCTGACACCAACACCAACACTCCGTCCTCCTCCACACGTCGTATGTTCTCCTCAGACTGGTGCAGGATGCGGTAGTAGTCGGTCTGGCGTATACACACAAACTGACAGTCCTCCACCTTGGACCGCATCTCACCCTGATGGTACAGTTTCTCCATCGTCGGGGTGATGCCGAAACTGTCGAGTGGGGAGAATATAGTGAATATTTGTGTTGTACGGACTTGGGGTCGATTCCACAGTCGTTCGTTGTGGTTTGTATGCACGCAGACGAAAGAATCTTAGCCGTGTAAATGACTTATGGGGGAATTATCTAATGAATTTGGTGAGTAAACTATGCAGTGATTATTATTATTATTATTACTGGTACAGATATTATTATTACTATTATTATTATTATTAAATGACTTATGGGTGAATTATCTAATGAATTTGGTGAGTAAACTATACAGTGATCATCATTATATAACTGTTGGATAGATTTTGTGAATGTGGATACTCACTCAGCTTTTGGAAAATAATGAATGAAGTCTTACAAGTGTGGTTGGTTGGGAAGCTAACAAACCAATACCACTGTGGAATCGACCCATAGAAAATGAATATTATTATTATTATCAGTAGGTTCAAAATTTGTGTTGCACTGGGTTGTAGATGTTATTGGTAAGGTCACTAAGGTGTCTGTCTCTTGATTAGGTTACACACTCACCAGGCTCCCATTCCACTCCTATCTCATCACACTCGTGTTGGTATAATATTATGTTTGTATATTATTTACACTGGCTCTTCTCATTCAACACTATTATATTTTAGTTTGATACCAATAGTTTTAGTAGTGATTGTAGCATACCGGTAGTAGTGGTAGTGATATAGTGTGTGTGTGTGTGTGTGTGTGTGTGTATAGTGGTGGTGGTGACATAGAAGATTCCCACCTTCATGTATTGTGTGTAGTGAAGATATGTTGTGTGTAGTAAAGATGTGTTGGTGTGTGTGTGTGTTGCTGTGCATGTGTGTGTGTATTCCTGTGTATATCTATACTATAAATGTCAAAGGGTCTCTGTTTGTCCTCTTATAACTCCAAAACGGTTACACCTACATCCCAAACCCATATATATCCTGAATCACCATCACCAGGCCAAGGTTTTGGTATGACATAACATGACATAACTCAACGGTCCAGGTCTTGGGGGTGGCTGTTGTATGGCTTTAAAAAGTTGGTTTTTTTTCACAAAATATTTTTTGAGACCTCATATATCAGTAATGAGAGGTGCCATGACCTGTCATGTCATGTCATGTCATGTCCAAAGATGGCCCCATGTCTTGGTTATCATGACATAACATCGGGTCATTTCCTGGTCCACACGTTGGGGTACCTGTAGTAAGGCTTAAATAATCGGGTTGAGATTTTTCAAACTTTTAAACTTTTTTGCTTCAAAGCATGTATGAAGCAAATATTATTTGAAAATGGCACCAACTTTTTTAAGCCATACTACAGGTACCCCAAAGTCTGGGCCAGGCCCATGACTGATGTCAGGGTTGAATAGTCTGCACATGACAAACATATGCATAACACCAAGACATGGTCATGACAGGTCTCAGTAAAAAGTTTTTAATAAAACCAAATGTCTAACTGTTATAATGGTGCTGACTGTATATCAATGAAAACACCTTCACTAACATATGAATTTAATAAAGTTGTTCACTAAAAAGTATCCTTAGTCCTTATTTATATAGACATCTTTCACGGACAACAACGGGTACCTCACCTAGTAAATTATGTATGTCAACCCACAGGTGTATGTAAACTAGTTCACATACATACATACACATACACATACATACCTGTCACCAAGATGTAGTTCATATAGTGATGAGTCAGATAATGTCACTTCTACATGACCATTAATAATAACACTCCAGGAGTCCAATTCTTCACCGTGTTTCATCAGTACAGTCCCAGCAACGTCAACAACAGCAAACACCTGTCGAGTGGTTGGTTGAATTAGTTGATGAGTGAGTGGTTGGTTGAATTAGTTTATTGGTTGAGTGAGTGATTGGTTGATTAGTTTATTGGTTGAGTGAGTGATTGGTTGAATTAGTTGATGAGTAAGTGGTTGGTTAGTTTTGAGTGGTTGAATTAGTTGATGAGTGAGTGGTTGGTTGAGTGATTGATTAGTTTATTGGTTGATTGAATTAGTTGATGATTGAGTGAGTGGTTGATTTAGTTGATGATTGAGTGGTTGGTTGAATTAGTTGATAAGAGTGTGATTGAGTGATTAGTTTACTGGTTGAGTGAGTGGTTGGTTGATTTAGTTGATGAGTGAGTGGTTGATTAGTTTATTGGTCAATTGATTGATTGATTAGTTTATTGGTTTGAATTAGTGACTGAGTGATTAATTAATTCATTGGTTGAGTGAGTGATTGAGTGATTGATTGCATGAATATATGATTTATTGATTGATTATTTGGTTGATTGACTGACTATTTCACTATTTGATTGATTGATTAAGGATGGCAGGATGAGGGAGAAAGTGATAGAGAGGTGGGACAGTAAATATGAAGGAAATACAGTAGGAGGAAAGGAAGGACAGTTAAAAAAATAGTAGTAGAAGGAAAGGAAGGACAGTTAAAAAAATAGTAGTAGAAGGAGAGGAAGGACAGTTGAAAAAATAAACAATTGAAGGAAAGGAAGGACAGTTGAAAATAGTAGTAGAAGGAAAGGAGGGACAGTTGAAAAAATAGTAGTAGAAGAAAAGGAAGGACAGTTGAAAAATAAACAATTGAAGGAAAGAAAGGACAGTTGAAAAAATAAACAATAGTAGTAGAAGGAAAGGAAGGACAGTTGAAAAAATAAACAATTGAAGGAAAGGAAGGACAGTTGAAAAAATAAACAATTGAAGGAAAGGAAGGACAGTTGAAAAAATAAACAATTGAAGGAAAGGAAGGACAGTTAAAAAAAAATAAACAATAGTAGTAGAATGAAAGGCGGAACAGTTGAAAAATTGCAAAGGACATTGTTTACTGTCCTGACTAATGATAAACAAACAGTGTACCCATCTCCACACACACACACACACACACATGCATGCACACACAGATACACACACATTCCTACATACTCTTCCATATATATACACGCACACACCTCACCATGGCCTCTCTCTCACGCGCACACATACACACACACAAAACTCACTATGGCCAAAACACACACACACACAACTCACTATGGCCAAACACACACATACACAAAACTCACCATGGCTAAACAAACACACACACACACACACACAAAACTCACCATGGCCTCTCACACACACACAAAACTCACCATGGTCTCTCTCTCACACACATACACACACACACACACAACTCACCATGGTCTCTCTCTCTCTCTCTCTCTCACACACACACACACACACAACATAACTCACCATGGCTGAACACATAGCTTTCCTGACAGCCAAGGTCATGTTTGAGAATGCTCTGAGTCGCTGTGTAAACTCGAGTAACACCTTAATGTCATCCTCGGACCTCTCGCTGGGATCCTTCTCCAGACACTCCCTCACTGCATCACGCACCGCCAGGCTCTGTGTGTGTGTAGGGAGAGGGAGGGAGGGATAGTGTGTGGTTTAGTAGGCGGTTATATTTATGGTCTATTTGTACTGTAAAATATAAGTGAGTTACTGTAATATATAAGTGAGTTACTGTAATATATAAGTGAGTTACTGTATATATAAGTGAGTTACTGTATATATAAGTGAGTTACTGTATATATAAGTGAATTACTGTTAAATATAAGTGAATTACTGTATATATAGGTGAGTTACTGTAAAATATAAGTGAGTTACTGTATATATAAGTGAGTTTATTATGCTCATATATTTATGGTCTATTGTACTGTAAAATATAAGTGAGTTACTGTATGCTAAATATAAGTGAGTTACTGTAAAATATACGTGAGTTACTGTATATATAAGTGAGTTACTGTAAAATATAAGTGAGTTACTGTATATATAAGTGAGTTTAGTAGGCTGTTATATTTACCGTCTATTTGTAATGTAAAATATAGGTGAGTTACTGTAAAATATGAGTTATTTACTGAATATAAGTGAGTTACTGTAAAATATAAGTGAGTTACTGTATATATAAGTGAGTTACTGTAAAATATAAGTGAGTTACTGTAAAATATACGTGAGTTACTGTAAAATATACGTGAGTTACTGTATATATAAGTGAGTTACTGTATATATAAGTGAGTTACTGTAATATATACGTGGGTTACTGTATATATAAGTGAGTTACTGTAAAATATACGTGAGTTACTGTAAAATATACGTGGGTTACTGTATATATAAGTGAGTTACTGTATATATAAGTGAGTTACTGTATATATAAGTGAGTTACTGAGTCTGTGTTAAAAGGATATATGTGCTAATTTAATCATTGTATAAAATATTGAGATTGACTGAGACTGTGTTAAAAAATATAATTATGTACTAAATGTAATAATCATATATGAGTATCTATATAAGTGATTTCCTGAGGCTGTGTTAAAAGGATATATATAATTATGTGTTAACTGTAATCATTGTATATATATATTGAGAGTTTAACTGTAAATATATATAAGTAATTGACTGTGCCTGTGTTAAAAGGATATATGTGCTAATTTAATCATTGTATAAAATATTGAGATTGACTGAGCCTGAGTTAAAAGGATATATGTGCTAATTTAATCATTGTATATATATATTGAGAGTTTACTGTAAATATATATAAAGTAATTGACTGAGCCTGTGTTAAAAGTATATATATAATTATGTGCTAAATGTAAATAATCTTATATTTGAGGATTTATTGTCTTAAAAGGATAGTGGGTAAACATCATCATATGCAAGAATATTGGTGGTGTTGGCGATGGTGTGGTACCGATACGATGGCTGTGGGTCGATTCCACAGTGGTATTGGTTTGTAAGCTTCCTAACCAAACACACTTGTAAGGCTTCATTCATTATTTTCCACATTCACAAAATCTATCCAACAGTTATATAATGATGATCACTGTATAGTTTACTCACCAAATTCATTAAATAATTCACCCATAAGTCATTAACACGGCTAACTTTCTTTCGTTTGCGTGCTTACAAACCAAATTCATTAAATAATTCACCCACAAGTCATTTACACGGCTAACATTCTTTCGTTTGCGTGCTTACAAACCAAATTCATTAAATAATTCACCTATAAGTCATTTACACGGCTAACATTCTTTCGTTTGCGTGCTTACAAACCAAAACAAACCACTGTGGAATCAAGCCTGTGTCTGTGTGTGTGTCGTAGTACTGGTACCACGCCATCATCAACACCACGGATGTTCTTGC
>JAWQEG010004948.1:0-36323 GCA_033782935.1 Petrolisthes cinctipes
GTGGTGTGTGTGTGTGTGTGTGTGTGTGTGTGTGTGTGTGTGTGTGTGTGTGTGTGTGTGTGTGTGTGTGTGAATTCGTTCTCTACTTCCTTATTCCTCATACTATTTTTTTCTCTCTATAAATAGTTCTGTTTCTCAACGTATCAATCAATTTCTCTCTCCCTCACATTTTGACTCAACTGATCTCTTTCGCAGCCTTTATTTTTCTTACAGCTACTCTGTGAAGTTTCTGTTACACACTCATGTATCTCTCTCTCTCTCTCTCTCTCTCTCTCTCTCTCTCTCTCTCTCTCTCTCTCTCTCATCTCTCTCTCATCTCTCTGACCAACTTCCAGGTCGGTGTGGCTATTTCTCATCCCACGGCCTGTCACCTCCAGCCTGTGTGTGTGTGTGTGTGTGTGTGAGTGTGTGTGTGCCAGGGAGGTGAGACTCTTCTTCATTTACACTTATCATTTTCCAGGCTCAGCTGTGATTGTGGTTGTTGTTCTGTCTGTCTGTCACTCTTTCTAGAATTTTCAAATGTTGGGATACAGACGGGACACCTATCGCTAAAATATTACATGTAACTCCTCTAACAAATTCTTTATAATACAGTAATTATGTTGCTTTCTATCATACTGCATACTTCGTCTATACACTATATCACAAAGTCCAAATATTGCTAAAGTGACCCCATCTATAAGAATATACGCAATGGGCCACTATTTGTATTTCGTTTGCTCTCCTGAACGTTTATAAATGACCCTGTGTCTGTTCATGCAGCTGCTTGCCTCCACTCCACAAGGATCTTTCAGTGTAATAAATCATCTCCCTCTCCGAATCCCAATTTTCAGGTTGTATGATACATATGAAGTTATGCGTAGTAATAAAGATACGTGGTGCATTTTATTCATCCAATCCAATCCCATAGTGATATCTTCGAGTCTCAAGGCAATTTTACTTCATTGAACTCCCTTCCCTCAAACAAAAATGTACCCGACTCTACAATTGACATCAGGATTTGAAAAATTTAATAAGAGATTGCATATACGTGCCTCATTCCTTCGTATCCCAAGGCAGGTCGGGCCCGTTTAAGCCCGAAGGGCAATCCCTCCATGAAAGTTAATATTCAGGAAATGGAAAGTTTAATAAGGGATGCGAAGCATTTTGTGGCCACGAACAAAGGGAGGGAGAACGCTACACACACAGGGTACGAAGGAAGAAAAGGAGAGATTGAATAATGTTGGAGAAGAGCAAGATTACTTTAAAATATAGCATAGATTTACAGTTTGTATTTATGCTTATAGCTATGTTTTATAATTCTATCTCCTATCTATATAATATGTTCTTAAAAATATATAAAATACCATATGAATGACATGTTTTGAATATATTACACGCACACACCTTCTATGCTTATCTCTGTTTTTGATGTGTGATGGCCACATATGGATAATGGCAAGGATATCAGGGAAGGAAAAAAACACTCCAAGCACCCTAGATAGAAGAAGGTTATTACATGATACATCGCTATAGACTTGAGTAGAAAAACAACATGTAATCAGAAAATGTTAAAGGGATATATAGCACATTGTTCTGGGTGGTAAAGCTGGAGCAAATGATTCCTCCAAACTATTCCAGGCAACAACAGATACCATTATTTTACTTCATCTGGGTCTGTTTCCTGACATACTTTGGAGGAATCAAGGCGCTCCAATCTATCCAAAGTATACTATCCCCTTAAAAAACATTGTGTGAGGCCTATATACGTTTTAATTCAGATGTAGATAACGAATGGAGATTTAAATATCGAAGACGTACACGTAAGTCCTGCTTATGGTTAATTGGGTTAAAAAACTCGAAATAAAATATATAAATTGTCAGCCTCGTATAATATTAATTCTATCTCAACTTGTGACTGGACGTTTCCGGATTGTGTTCCTCAAATTCGAATAAATCAGGAAGAAATGGAGTGATTATATTTCTTGACGGGAGGGGAAGAATTATAGCAAAAAAAAAAAAAAAAAAAAAATAGGATTTTCTTGTGGTTTTCCCGGACAGTAGTGTGAGTGAGTGAGTGAGTGAGTGAGTGAGTGAGTGAGTGAGTGAGTGAGCGTGTGTGTGTGTGTGTGTGTGTGTGTGTGTGTGTGTGTGTGTGTGTGTGTGTGTGTGTGTGTGTGTGTGTGTGTGAGTGAGTGAGTGAGTGAGGGAGTGAGTATATGTGAGTGAGGGAGTGAGTGTATGTGAGTGAGAGAGTGTGTGTGTGTGTGTGTGTGTGTGTGTGTGTGTGTGTGTGTGTGTGTGTGTGTGTGTGTGTGTGTGTGTGTGTAGCATATTTTGATAAAGGAAAAAAAGGAATGAAATAAAGTTGTCGTCTATACAATGCTCCATAATAAAAAAAATTATTCCACATAGATGATCAACTGCTTTTTATATCGAAGAGGAAAGAAAAGCATAGAAAAAGTGTATCATATATTATTAAGATTTGGGAGTCTGTCTTCCTTTAACCTCCTGAAAAAACGCACCTGTTATAGATACCCCGATCCTTACCACGTAAAAAAAAAAAAAAAAAAAAAAAAAAAAAAAAAAGAGAGAGAGAAAAATCCCAGAGCAAGGTCTGGGCCGAAACAGGAAAATTCTGATGTGAAGTAAAAGACGAAAGAAAGGAAAGAAAAAAAAAATAGGCACTCCTTTCCAGTCATCGTGGGGAAGGAAGCGAGTAGCAACGGGAGGAAGGTGATAAAGATGGAATATTAGGAGGTGGAGAAAGAGCGGGGAGTGGAAAGAAATGGAGCGAATGAAGCGGAAAGGAGAGTTAGAAGAGAGTGTGCGAGCGAGGAGGCATGAGAATGTAGTTAGGGAGAGAGAGAGTGGAGAGTGAGAAGGGACAGGTATATGGAGAGAGAGAGAGAGAGAGAGAGAGAGAGAGAGAGAGAGAGAGAGAGAGAGGAGAGAGAGAGAGAGAGAGAGAGAGAGAGAGAGAGAGAGAGAGAGAGAGAGAGAGAGAGAGACAGAGAGACAGAGAGACAGAGACAGAGACAGAGACAGAGACAGAGACAGAGACAGAGACAGAGACAGAGACAGAGACAGAGACAGAGAGAGAGAGAGAGAGAGAGAGAGAGAGAGAGAGAGAGAGAGAGAGAGAGAGAGAGAGAGAGAGAGAGAGAGAGAGAGAGAGAGAGAGAGAGAGACAGACAGACAGACAGAGAGGAGAGAGACAGACAGAGAGAGAGAGACAGACAGAGAGAGACAGAGACAGAGAGAGAGAGAGCTGCATGAAGGGAGTACAGACAGGCAGTGTGTGGATCGGAGTGATGTGACAGGCAGAGTGACAGGGGTAGGTGGGATGACAGGCGGAGTGTTGGCAGGCAGCTAGAGAGACATATACAGACACGAACAAGGTCACAGAAAGGGTAAAGGGTATGTTGACAGAGTGAAGGGAATGCAGGTAGGTGTGTTTGTGTAAGAAAGAGAGAGAGAGAGAGAGAGAGAGAGAGAGAGAGAGAGAGAGAGAGAGAGAGAGAGAGAGAGAGAGAGAGAGAGAACAGAGAGAGAGAGAGAGAACAGAGAGAGAGAGAGAGAACAGAGAGAGAGAGAGAGAACAGAGAGAGAGAGACAGACAGAGAGAGAGAGACAGACAGAGAGAGAGAGAGACAGACAGAGACAGAGACAGAGAGGTAAAAAATACAGGTCAGCAAAGGAGGGAAACCAGAGAGGCAGAGATGTGGGAGAAGAGGGAACCAGAGAGGCATGCAGTGAGGCAGACACAGAGCTACGAGACAAGTAGTTGAGCCAAGGGAGGGGGGCATCAGTGCAGGCAAAGGAGGCAGGGAGAGGCAGACATTGTACAGGCAGGCAGACAGGTAGGTAGGCAGGGAGGAAGGCATATATTATACAGAAAGAGAAGGAGACAGGGGTGACAGTGAGGAGGCTGAGGTGAGGTGAGGACAGAGAGAGTCAGGAAGGCAAGGACTAACTCGTGGCTCAGTGCAAGAAGAGATTGGATTTTCTTCCTCGTGAACTAAGCTTTATTGTCCTCGGCCCTAAGCAATCGTAAGCCTTGGCATTATATATCCCACTAGTTCTGCTTATTTTCCTTGTCATGCTTCTCTTTTGTTTCCTTTCTTTTCCAAAACGTGGCTCTTCTTTCGTTGTTCAGTCAGCCTCGTTTATTCAGTTTTATTTCCTTATCTTAATTCATTGTCTACTCTATTTCTATCCTTTTGCTGTATTTACATTCTGGTACCCCTCAGCTGTCTTCTATTATTATGCTTATCTCCTTCACTTATATCCGAATTCAATCTTTCTTTTCTCTCATTTTCTTCGTGTTTCCTTGGTTTACCTTCTAATCCTGCCATACTTTCTTTTTGTCACACCTAATATTTACGTATTCCCTGGGTTAACAATTCTTACATTGGTGATGTTTTACCATCATTAAGGCACATTCTACATTTAAAACTAGAATGGTTCTTGATTAAATTTATTCCTCACTAACGTCAAATAAACTCTACGGACAGAACCTATCAATATTTCACCAAAGATGATTACTATAATTATATAATCTTAATTATTTTCTTTCCTAACCTTCATCACTGATCTGGATCAACCAAAACTTAATAAGTACTTGATACCATAATACCTAATTATGTATGACTGATATCTTGTTCACTAACCAAATAAACAAACAGGAAAAAAAAAAGAGTATTGAAAACCTTCCGTAAACACCGTAAGAGGGTAATAATGTTTCGGACTAAGACCACCCCACAACATCTGTCGAAACCAGAACCTGTTGGCTGGCAGGTAAACCACACAAAACTCTATGAAAATATACATGGGGTAAATTCTGTTATGTCCTGAAAGCTGACCTGGTTGATTCTTCATTTGATACTAATGTAGTGGAACCTAAGGACTATATTTCACTCATAAAGCACAGTATATACAGATATAATCGAACCAGTAATCCTCACGTGCCTTTCCTGTCCTTGTACTGTCTACTATCGGATTTCTGTGATATTTTCATTGTAAGTATTATCGGTTAACGTCGACTTCCGCATTGGCTATTGCATTCCAGTCAAAGCGTATGTATGTTCCTAGATTATATTACTGTATGAAGTGCACTGTTCCAAATGCAAAGCTACACTTCTAGGGAACATGTGTAATTTTACGTGAATTTTATCCTGCATTGATACCTACATGCATTGATACCTACATGCATTGACACCTACATGCATTGACACCTACATGCATTGATACCTACATGCATTGACACCTACATGCATTGATACCTACATGCATTGATACCTACATGCATTGATAACTACATGCATTGATACCTCCATGCATTGATAACTACATGCATTGATACCTCCATGCATTGATACCTCCATGCATTGATACCTCCATGCATTGATACCTACATGCATTGATACCTCCATGCATTGATACCTACATGCATTGATACCTACATGCATTGACACCTACATGCATTGATACCTACATGCACTGATACCTACATCCATTGATACCTCCATGCATTGATACCTCCATGCATTGATACCTACATGCATTGATACCTACATGCATTGATATCTACATGCATTGATACCTACATGCATTGACACCTCCATGCATTGATACCTACATGCATTGATACCTACATGCATTGATACCTCCATGCATTGATACCTACATGCATTGATACCTACATGCATTGATACCTACATGCATTGATACCTACATGCATTGACACCTCCATGCATTGATACCTACATGCATTAATACCTACATGCATTAATACCTACATGCATTGATACCTACATGCATTGATACCTCCATGCATTGATACCTCCATGCACGTGGGGTTTTCCTACTCATAAATCGCAGCAATTGCTAGTTGTAAATAATTTACTATATTATATTTACATACAATATGTAGAGTTCACAATAAACTGATTTCTCTCTCATCTGTACAGCTCGCCCCCTTTCTATGCCCTGTTCATTTTACCTTATTCACTGTATATGTCACATCAAGTCCCGTCATCATAACGGAGTGTTTGATAATATTTATTTGGTTGCTTCATCAAAATAATTCTCTAAATTCTGCCTCCCTTAATATTTTCAGTCTTGCAAAATGGCACGGCATCTTAATAAATTCACCTTCATTTCTTTCACTGCTTGAGTTTACCTTTACTCTCCAAGCCTCCTCCTCCTCCTCCTCCTCTTCCTCCTAAACTACATCACGCCACACGCACTCATCCTAATTTTTATCCCTTCCCCTCCACCGCCTTACATCTTCGCCACATCCCCGCTCTCACCCAATTGTTCTGCCTCGCCACTTTCCAACTTGCCTCTTTTGCAGCTGCATTTGTTCCTTTTAGCAACACAAGAATCAAGAATCTCTCTCATAAAAATCCAGTTACCCTCTTTACTGCCAACAATACTTAAAAATATAAAATCCAACAAAACTTAAAGGTATGAGCATCCTCTATAACCAAATAAATAACCTTTTCAGATCTGAGCGCTCTTCATGCTAAAATAATATCTTCTTCCAGACCACAACAAGTATATTGGGACTTCATAAAACATTCTATAGTCTCCAGTACACCTTCCCCTCAGTGCTCGACAACTTCTTTCCAAATCTTAAAACCATTTTCAAGAACCATCTCAACATTCTTACAAAATTGAAAAACTTAATTTCCAGTTTTCAGAATCTCCCAAATAAAACACCTTCAGATCTTACTTAAGTCTAAATTTTTCTATGCCCTCCTTGAAAATACAACACTTTCCACCCAAACTAGGGAATAACTATAAGAACATATCACTTGTCTTGGCAAAAAACAATGTCGATTTCTTAGTTGCTAATTTTCTTGATCATGTTTAATTTAGGACTCCCTGGAAACTAACAATCCTCGGTATTTCGGAATGTAACCTCTTTCCTTGCACGACCCAGAACAGACCACCTTCTCCGCTAATACCTTCACCTCTCAGCAGACCTCCTCCTCCGAAAAAATACATCTCGGCTTGGATTGTTTTATACGAGTGCTTCCTGGATCGAGACCACCAGTTACTCCTTTAGTTTTTCATCCATGCAGTAGTTTTTCTTTCTCTTTCATTATTTTCCTTCCAGTTCCCTTTTCTTTCTTGCCTTTACCTCCCCTTACAGTCTGTTTTCCTGTTTTCCTCTTAATTTTTTGTTACTCCTTTTGTTTTTCATCCATGGAGCTCTTCTCTCTCTTTCATTATTTTCCTTACAATTAATTTTTCCTTCTTGCCTTGCTTCTCTTAGTTTGTTTTCCTATATTCCTCTTTTATTTTTGTCCTCTCAATATCTTGCTCTGTTAAATGGTGTTCTTTCAACCTCAGTAAAACTATTGTTATTCTATTCTTTCTGTTTTAAACTTTTTCTTTTTTCTTTTTCTATCTACCTTTCATAACATCCTCGATATAATGCACACTTTCCAACAATTTATTTCATGTGATTATTTTATTTTTACTCTGCGCTTTGTTTTCCTTCTCTCCTCCTCCTCCTCTTCTATCTATTCTTTCTCCTCTTCCTCCTACTCTTTCTCTCCTCCTCCTTCCCTCAAGCTTTACTCTCTCCGCCCCTACTCCTCATCAATTTTTTTATTACTGTCACTGGCCACGTTTACTTCCCTCCAACATTTTCCTCTGCTCCATCCGCCCTCTGTGTTTCCATTCTATACGCTACGCCGTCTGTCTATATCCCATCCAGAAGCCTTCCTTTTCTCCTCGTCTTTTTATCATTTTATTATATACCACACTTTTTTTCCACCTATTTTTTTTTTTTTTTTTTTTTTTTGTCGTTCGCTCCCTCTTTTCAGACTCCACACCTGAATTTTTGTTGAATATGTTGCTCGATTCTCACTGTCCTCCACATTCTACTCCACCTCCCATTCTACCATGCCCCCTCCTCCATCCCTTTATCATCATCATCATCATCATCATCATCTGTTCCTCTTCTTTCAACTGTCTATAATCAACACCTCACCACCATATCTGCATCACTACCATCAACTCTGCCACCACCATTGCAACTACACATCTTTCACCACCACCACCTACACTCCTTCCAACACCACCACCACCTACACTCGTTCCCCCACCACCATCACAACCACCTATACACTCCTTCCAACACCACCACCACCACCACCACCACCACCACCACCACCACATACACTCATTCCCTCACCACCACCACCACCACTACCACCTACACCCCTTCCCCCACCACCACTACCACCACCACCACCTACACTCCTTCCAACACCACCACCACCACCACCACCTAGACTACACTCCTTCCAACTCCACCACCACCACCACCACCACATACACTCATTCCCTCACCACCACCACCACCACTACCACCTACACTCTATCCCTCACCACCACCACCACCACCATCACCACCACTACCACCTACACTCCTTCCAACACCACCACAACCACCTACACCCACAACCCCACTACCACCCTCACCAACCCATCCATACCACTTCGTCTTTCTCTCCTTCTGTACCTTCTTCTCAGGCGTCTTCCAGCTATTCAACCTCCAGTAGTTTTTTCTCGTGTTCTCGTTTCTTTCTATTATTTTTTTTCTTATTTTCGTCCCTCTTCCCCCCCCCCCCCTCCGCACCCCCCTGCCCTTTGGTCGGCCATTTTATTCCCTTCTCGTGAATGCGGGGTCTGGTCCAGTGTCCTCCCTAACGCGTTTTCCATACCTCCACCTCTTCTATTTATTATCCTTCCTCCTTCCCTCCACCTCTTTTATTTATTATCCTTCCTCCTTCCCTCCCACTCTCTCCTTCCCTCCCACTCTCTCCTTCCACATCTTACCTTTTTAGTACTGTTTTCTTGTATTATTTTCTTTTTTTTACCTTTTCCTTTTTATATTTTTACCTATTTATTTATCACTCTCTCCCTCTCCCACTCTCTCCTTCCCTCCCACTCTCTCCTTTCCCATCTTACCTTTTTAGTACTGTTTTCTTGTATTATTTTCTTTTTTTTTACCTTTTCCTTTTTATATTTTTACCTATTTATTTATCACTCTCTCCCTCCCTCCTTTCCCATCTTACCTTTTTAGTACTGTTTTCTTGTAATATTTTCTTTTTTTACCTTTTCCTTTCTATATCTTCACCTATTTATTTATCTCCCTCCCTCCTTCCCTCCCATTCTCTCCTCCCCCATCTTTCCATTTTAGTGTCATTCTCTTGTGATATTTTCTTTCTTACTTCTTCCTTTCTATATCTTCACCTATTTATTCATCACCTTCCCTATCTCTCCTTCTCAATCCTATCTTCTTAGTATATTCTCCTGTCAGGTTTTCTTATTCCTTCTTGGTCTCTTTCTTTACCTTTTCTTCTCTCATACCTTTTAATGTTAAACTATATCTCTTTTCCTATTCTGCTTTTTTCTGTTCCTCTTTTTTAATATTCTGGCCTCTCTTTCCTTTGCCTCCTGCCTTGTTTTGTCTGTTTCATAATTTCTCATCCGTTATGCTATTCTCTTTCCTTGCTTCCCTTTATTATTTTATTTTTCCACCACTTTGTTATTCTTCTGTCCATCCTAGCCTCGTTTTTGTCATCTCATTCTCGATCATTATTTTTTTTCTCCTTTCTTTTAAAAACTTCGTATGTCTCTCCTTCCTCCCTACCATTTTGTTCACTGAAAAAAAAAATGCAATCTTATAAAGAAACTAAAAAAATTCTTTTTTTTTTTATCACACTAACAAAATAGAGCCACTGAAACAAAAAGGATTAATAATGAGTAAAACAGCATTACTCACGTGCTAATAAAGATAAGAAAAGAAATGGATTACATACCAAATTACTCCTTTACACTGTCTGATGCAAAAAAAAAAAGCCTTCTCATCCTCCCAAAGAATTACATCAATACGAATCTAATATATATTCCATAGCATCTAATAGAGAGAGAGAGTTAAATGTAGGATACAATACAGAAAACTAAACTATATATACATAAAATATAAGATTCGCCTTCTTAGATTCCGTGGGCTGAATTTCATTGGATGGTGTTGTCTCTTCTCATCTCTTTCCCTCCTTCTTTCCTTATTTCTTTCTTATTTTCTTCCTTCCTTCCTTCCTTCGTGTCTCATTGGATGCTGTAGTCTCTTCTCATCTCTTTCCCTCCCTCCTTCCTTCCTTCCTTATTTCCTTCCTTCCTTCGTATTTCATTGGATGTTGTTTCCTCTCATTTCTTTCCCTCCTTCCTTCCTTCCTTCCTTATTTCCTTCCTTCCTTCCTTCGTGTCTCATTGGATGCTGTTGTCTCTTCTCATCTCTTTCCCTCCTTCCTTCCTTCCTTCCTTTCTTATTCCCTTCCTTCCTTCCTTCGTGTCTCATTCCATGTTTTACGGGGTTTTTTTTCCTACTCGCTTTCATTCTCCCTGCCTCCAAGTGTCTTCCTTCCCTCCACTAATCTCCCTTCATCTTTCACACTTTTTTCCTCTTCCACGTTTCCATTCTTCTCCTCTCCTCTCCTCTCATCCTCCCTCGTGTGTCATGTCTCCTCCCATCTTTCACGATTTTTCTTCCTCCCCCTTTTTCTATCTTTTTTTTTTTTTTCTTCTTTACTTCTCTCATTTTTATCCTTTGTCCTGTCTCCTGTTTTCTGCTATCTTTCTCGTCTTTCAATTTTTTTTTTCCCCTTTCTCGTTTTCTCCCATCATCCTATTTCTCTCTTATTCCAATTTATTCTCTTGGTCTTCAGCTTTCTTCTTCTTCCTCTTTTTCTCAATGCGCGTTTCTCCTTCCTCATGCAGTTTCCCACGCTTCGAATTTATTTTTCTATTCCTTCTTTCCTTTATACTTTTCTCTTTGTGCAAACACCTTCCTATTCCCTTCCAGTTACCTCCTCGACCATTTCACGCCTCTCTCACAGTGTTTCCATTCTTCCATCCTCTTTTCCTTCCTTCCTTCCTTCCTTCCTTCCTTCCTCCCCCACCCCCAACAACCCGCCTCTCTTTCTTCCTTCCTTCTCTATTTCACGCCTTTCTGCCAGAGCATCCATTCTTCTCTCGTTCCTTCCTCCCCTTTCTTCCACCTACCATTCTCTCTCTTCCTCTGCTGCCACGCGTTACGGTTCTCTCTGTCTTACACTACTTCTTCTCCGTGTTCATCATACCAAGCCTTTCCTAACCTCGTACATTCTCTTTCTTTCACTCGCTCCATTTTTCTTTGCTCTTTCTTTCACTTGCTCAATGTTTTCCTTGCTCTTTCGACGCTCTCTTTCTCTTTGAATGCATTAATATTTCTATTATTATTATTAATGGAATATTGAGTGCTATAAATAAAATATACTTGAATATGTTGTTATATCATTTTACTGTGCACTGGTAAAATTACTCCCTTAAAGATCAATTACACATACCACACTATACACTACTACATACACTGTCTCTGTTTATATATATGTGTGTGTGTGTATGTGTGTGTGTGTATACGGTAGAGGAAAAAATAGCACTGCCTAAAATCTGAATCACGTGCTCACAACAACACAGATTATCTTTACCAGAGTTAGCAGCTATAAATAAAAATATGTGGTGTTCCCTCACACACACGTATATTTTCAGCCGTCCTCTCCTCGCTTATACCAAACCTTTTTCTTCATATCGCCCCATTTACTCTCTCTCTCTCTCTCTCTCTCTCTCTCTCTCTCTCTCTCTCTCTCTCTCTTGTGGTCTTCATTACTCACTAATCGTTATTGTGTATTTTCTCTTTGCCTATATATATATTTTTTTCTTTACTTTCCTCTATTTTTTTTTTTTTTTTTTTCGGCATCATTGCAATTTTACTCTTTCTTTTTTTCAGTTTTTCTATGTTTACCTGATTTCCTGCGTCTTACTTTCGTTTGGATTTTCTTCATTCTTTTCTGAAATTTGTGGTATATATGTCTTTATCTTTCCAGCTCTGTCGCTCTTCTTCTGCCATTATTATTATTATTATTATTATTATTTTTAGTTTATTATTATTATTATTATTATTATTATTATTATTATTATTATTATTATTATTATTATTATTATTATTTGTTTTTTATTATTATTACTATTATTATTATTTTTTTGTTTATTATTATTATTATTATTATTATTTTTAGTTTATTATTATTATTATTATTTTTAGTTTATTTTTATTATTATTTTTTTTTTCTCTCTCTCTCTCTCTTTTCCTTGTCATATTTCTTTCCCTCTCCAGGACCCACACACTTCCCTCACTCTCTGCCTCCCTCGTCTCCATCCTGTGAGGCCATCCACGAAATTTAGAGTGACACATCCCCCCCAAAAAAAACTAGAAATAAAATTCAAAAATATAAAAATAAAAATAAAAATAAAAATAAAAATAAAAATAATAATAATAATAATAATAATAATAATAATAATAATAATAATAATAATACTAATAATAATAATAATAATAATAAACATAATAAACATAATAAACATAATACTAATAATAATAATAATAATAATAATATACAAACAATAATAATAATAATAATAATAATATACAAACAATAATAATATAAATAAAAGTCCGACAAATATTATGAGCTTATGATCAGAACGACCCCCTCATATAAGTTCTCTGGTGCTTGGGTTTAGTGTCTAATTGGGGTGGTCACTTTCCCATTTTATATCTCTCTTTCCCGCTCTCTCTCTCTCTCTCTCTCTCTCTCTCTCTCTCTCTCTCTCTCTCTCTCTCTCTCTCTCTGTGTGTGTGTGTGTGTGTGTGTGTGTGTGTGTATATGTGTGTGTGTGTGTGTTTGAGAGAGAGTGGGTGTGAATGTGTGTGTGATAATTGTTTTTTAATCACAATGCTAAGATGCAGATGTATACTAGATCAATATTTCTACAGCTCTACTAAAATTAGACTATACATTTAGTTAGTTAATGTGTTTTTGTTCATAGAGCTTGATTTACCACCGGTGTGTGCATAGCGGCGACATGAAATAACAGTTTGATGGGCAGTATTTACAAAGCAATTAAAATTATTTCGAATTTCAGCGAAAATATTCACCCAATGTTTGCTTAATTCGGTTCGTGACGTGTATGAACATGTGCTATACCCTCCCTCATCACCCCAGCGCCCTCAGTAGCACACCAGCTCATTACAACAACAACAACAGCAATATCAACATCAACAACCACAACAGCAACAACAACATAAGGAAAAACACAAATAATATAACTTTTTTTATTCTATTTAACTATTTCCATTGGCCATATATATTTTTGAAGTGGCCAAAACAAAAAATAAAGCATAAGATCTGCAAGTATTTTGTAAGCTTGAAACAGAAACGTAACGCCATCTTTCTGACACACACACACACATACACACACACACACACACACACACACACACACACACTAACAGCATCACACGCTTCCGTAATCAATAAACAACTCTCATTCACACTCTAAACAAATTAATATTCCCTTACACCTTTTTACACACTTTCACCCTCATTAATCACACAGGCATCAGTAACCATCAAATCACGCACATGCACCTAATCACATCCAGCTGAGTACACACTCAAACGACGCCCCATTACAACTCCCTCTCCTCCCCCCTCCCTCACACACACACACACACACACACACACATTCATTATCATTAAGTAAAATACCTCGACACCCACTCACCCACCCCCTCCCCCTGCACACACACACACACACACAGCCATGAGCTCTCCCACACGCCTTCCACTCACCTACAGATGCACCCAATTAGACTCACACACACCTAGAGTTTTGCAGTATTTCATTACGAGTGTTTATATGGGAGGAAGGGGGGGGGGAGAGGGGGGGACACTGGGGGCCGAGGGGGGGTCAGGGAGGAAATGGGGGGGAGACAGGGGGGCCGGGGGGGAGACAGGGGGGCCGGGGGGGGCAGGGGGCCTCTATAAAGGAACCCCATTATATTATTATGATCATGATTAACTGAACTAGTGTCTGTGATTTAAGTTTGCTAGTGACTGTTTTTATCACTTAGGCTATATAGTATTTTCGAATTAGCTATATTATTATAAGTGTGTTTTAATCACAAATTGTATCAATCGACAAGTGGCCGTTTAAGGGGAGATTCTCTTCTTGGTGAATTGAAACGTCTCCGATTCCTTCAAACTTTGCCAGGAAACAGACGCGCTCAATGGTACTGATAGGGGATTTGATTCGTGGCATAGTTTGGAGGAATCAGAGACCTTCCAATTAACAAACAAGAGAATCTCTCCTTAAAGCATACATTTATATAAAGAACAAAACTGGTGGCAGAATGTTGTGGTACTTATCAGATGGGGGCCTTGTTTTTATGCCAGTGATTAGGATCCTAGAAAATGGATAGGAACACGAGGAGATAGATTAAAGTACTTTTAGGAATCGCCATTTTAACTGATTCTGATTGAGAAAAAGAAAATCTATTCTATTGATATACCATCATTAACCACACTTGTCCACATTCATTAGCCATTATGATACGTCCACACCCTTCAGTAAGTGCCCACAGCTGTCTAAAGTTCTAAACAACCAGCCATCCACATCTTCCTCCCTCTCTGCTTATTCTTACAAACCCAACATCATCTCTCATCATCTGCCCTCCCCAACATCCTATACTGTAAACACCAATTTCCTAACATTAATTATTCTGTCAGTGAACAAAGGGCAGTGGCCATGCAAGCTATCATTGCTCTTGGTAGGCCCGGTCGTGGAAAATTATAATTCACTTTTAACCTAACAGTAACTATATCAAAAATAATATTAATAAGCGCTACATGAAGAGGAACTGTTCTATAGATGCTTCGCTAATGAAATGTTCTTTATATTTTCAAGACATTGCCAGACAGTACAAGATCCGAGTTATGTATTTTCTTTTCAGCGTCAAGTTATTGAAATGGAGACGAAAATCAAAGACTGAGGGGGTCAAGAGGGAGTTAGTGAATATAAAGGTGTATTAGGGAATGATGTAACGGAAGGGAATACACGTTGAATTTATGGAGAAAGTAAAGGAAGAAGACGTAAAAAGAGATAGGATACAAGTGTAAAAATGTAAATGGGAGAAAATTCGACTACCAACTGCTGAGCGTAGGGTTAATAGGCTTCGTAAAGGTTATGTCTCTCCCTAAAGGCCAGAATGACAGTATTCCTATTTTTAATCTCTTCCATAAGAACTCTCTCGCACTTGTTGGGTTTGCTGTATTCCATTTCTCGCTTTGTTTTTTTTGTTTTTTCTATTAATCTTCAATGTTTTTTTGTTTGGCTACACTGTATAGAAATGTATGTTACTCTGTCGTGTTTTGTATTTGGAGTGAATCAGATACTCTAATAGTAAATAAGTGTGAAATGTCCATAAACGATATAATTAATTAATTAGGGAGACACAACTGCTAAGAAAATCGGAAAGGAAGTTGTGTTGAAATCAGCCAGACTGTGAACTATGTAAGCATTTTGTAAAGTAGTCCTATCTTTCTGTGTGTGCATATTGTAAGTAGTCCTATCTTTGTGTGTGTGTTTTTTGTAAGTAGTCCTATCTTTCTGTGTGTGCATATTGTAAGTAGTCCTGTCTTTCTGTGTTTCTTCTACACCATAATTGATAATTGATTTTGTAGAGGTACATAATTATGGTAGATAAATACACATAGGCATGATAGGAAAAAAATCATAGTGGACTTTTTTCGCCAAGGCTCTCACACACTGCTGCTGTCACTGGCAGGTAATTTTCCGTTTTCTTGGGCCATGTTATTGTTCCTTATAGAGTGTGAGTGAGCTCGTGTGTAAATATCAATTACCTAGACATCGCTTGCGTAAGTCCTTTGGCTGTATACTTCCTAATATTAGAGAGCCATTCAAGCTTTCAGTCTACTTAATTGGGATATAATTTGTTGTGAAGCTCTAATACACACTATGTACCGGCCCTAATCAACTGCTTGTAATTATGAGTATCGTATATTTAAACTGATATTACATCTGTGAAATGAGTGCTTCCTCTCAACTAACATGACGATTATAATTATTGCTATTGGTATCTCATAATCATTGATATAACCATTAACATGATGCTGCAGTACATTACTAAGTGTATTACAGATTACTCATTCCTTTTATATACTTTACCAACTCTTTGCATAATAAGGTTTGGGAGTTTGTGAATGTGCAAGTAGCGAATTGCTCCACACTCTCCAAATGTACACACAAATGAAAAGTTATTAGTGGTGTCAATAGAAGTCGGTAAGGTTGTGTTACGAAATAGATTACGATCGGAAACGAGAAATGAATATACACTCTTAGCTGCCTATACTGTATATAGCCTGGTTATAAACACATCAAACTGACTTACTGACCAATGTGAAGATAACGTTTTAGGCTTTATAGCAGATGTAATGTTATATCCACCTTTTGAATCCATACACAAAGTTCAAGGTTTAAATATCGTGATTTGGGTTACCGTCAGCCGATAACAAACATGTACACAAATAATAAAAATAAATAAGAAACACATACACACACACATACACACACACACGCACAGAAAAGATTGAAAAAATGACTGATGTTTGGGTTGAGGTGTGGTGCTGTGAATTGTAGCCCATCCTGTATTTTGGGAGAAGCCATTACTCTTTTACTTGGTGGCGGCTGGAGTGAACTTTGCCGTGTTGGGTGAGTGGTGGGAGAATGTGGAATGTGTGAAAAAGAAAGAACGGACTGGTAAGGGTGTGTAGAAGTGGGTGGGTGGGTGGGTGGACAAGGGTGTGTAGAAGTGGGTGGGTGGGTGGACAGTGTGGGGAGGAGCAATGCTGTGAGGGATGTGTACAAGGGTTCGTGGGTGTACAGTATGCAAGGGATGGATGTTGCTGAAAACTTGAAGACCAACGAAAATGAAAAGTGTGGAGACAACAGCACCAAAGAAATAAAAATAAACAATATAAACAGATATAGGTAGAAAAGGGTGTAAGAAATCAGGTGTAAGTTGATGGAAATTTTAAATGAAAGGGAGATTTGGTTGTTTCGAGTGACAGAGGGGATAAATGAAGTAGATGAAGATGATGTAGGAAAGGACTGAGGAGAAATGTGGAGATGATTAAAGACGTGATGAAAAAAGGCAGAGTAAAGGTGTAGGTAGCTGAAGAATATGAAGATGGAAAGGTGTGGAAGTTTGTTTGATAAAGATGAGGATGGGAAAGCTTGCGTTGAAGAAGATAGAGAGAGATGAGGGAAGTGTAGTATGCCAGGGGAAGAATGAAAAAGATGGAGATATTATTACAAGGATAAGATAGAAAAGGCCGAAGAGGAGGAAGGATGGACACGAATAAAAAGGGGTAGAGATGAAGCAAAACAGAGAAGAATGTATGAGAGTGGAGAGTGCTGGAATAAAAGTGGAGAAGAAGAAGAAGGAGGAGGAGAGGGAGGAGGTAAGTTAGCTGGATATGCGGGCAAGGTGAAGGAAGGATCGATAAGATGTGGTTTTTGCGGGAGGGGTTCCAGGGGCGGGAGGGTGAGGGTTACGTTGGTGGATGTGGTGGAAGAGGCTCTGCTGGTGGTGGAGAAAGCTGAAGAAGAGGAGTTTGTGGTGGAAGAGGTTCTGCTGGTGGTGGAGAAAGCTGAAGAAGAGTTTGTGGTGGAAGAGAACGGCGGATTGGTGGTAGTGGTAGAATAGGATTTAAAAATGTGCGTTTCGACATGTGATAACCAACCAAATATTTACTGCAAGTCGTTTATCTTAGAGGTTTCTGTGAAATGCATGTTCAAAGGTGCTGTGGTGAGGGGCAAATATATGTTCTAATTGGTTGTTGCTTGTGAATAGTGATTGGGGACGTTGTGACAAAAGTCTACTAGTATTCCTGTGACTGGTTACTGATAATGACGTGAGTGGAGGACAGTGTAGACGTTTAAAGATAATACTTTGGGTAGTAATTGTAAGTGATGAAGGGAGTTACTGTGAGTCGTAGGTTATAAGGGAAACTGGACACAACAAATGCTTAAGGGGGTTGTATACTGCTGGTAAATCTGGATCAAATGATTCCTTCAAACTATTCCAGGCAATAGGACACCAGTATTTTTTTAAGATTTGGTCTTGTTTCCTGGCACACATTAGAGGAGTAAAGGCTCTCCAATGTACCAAAAGTATACTATCCCCTTAAACTACTTTATTTTACTGAACTAAGTTAGCTTTACCTATAATCTGCGTCCCTACCTTTTCCACGGCAAAGAGACTTTCTATGCTTAAGAGAATATATCTCATGGTAGCTAGTAGATAAAAAATAAAATATATCATACGGTACAAGGTATTTCCCTAGAGGGATTAAAGTGCGAGAATCATTTGGGTTAACGATGGTAATAATGATACAATATTTAATAGTGATAATATGGCTATGACGGATAACAAACATATTTCTCTGTCTACTAAAAAGACAAATATGAATGTCATTATTATCTCATGCTGGAAATGTTAGCTCAGCAGATGCAGATTTGTAAGATATATATTTATACCTTGGGTAAGCAAATTAGGTTTATAATAAGAGCTGAACTGATCCCCTTGTCTTGTGTGGAATGTTGACAAGGCCGCTATTAGCACGGGGGGTTGGCAGGAACATCAGTGAGGGGGAGGTTTCGGGCGGCCCTGGAGGCTCTAAATAGCTAGCAAGGGAACCGAGGCGAGTGAATGTGTGAGGACCTCCTACTGGTGGTGCTGGTGGTGGTGGAGTGCAACTTTAAGTATACGATTTCGATAAAGAAGGAAAGAAAAAAAATAGCTCTGAAGATCCTAGGTTATTGTATATTTTGCCAGCGTTTACGTGGTGGTGGTGTCTTACGTAAATAATAATAATACATATACTTTCGATTTAATGCAATAACTGTATCTTTCCTTCGTAATGTTTCGAAATCCTATATTTTTACTTACAAAACAAAGATTTTTTTTTTATGTCATTCATTCACGGGCAGAGTGTGAATAACAATATACTCCACATTTTCAACATTGGACCCTGGGCATATTAACTTTCACTCTGGATAAAAATAAACACCTATGAATACACAAGTCCGTGGAACAAACACAAAAGTTAATGTGTTGTTTTTTTTTTCACACCTCTTTTGACGTTGAGGCGAAGCACACACACACACCCTTCATCCTGGTGAGAGAAAATTAAAACCCCCTTGAAAGAAAATTGCTTACCTTCAAAAACAGGAATAATGTAATATCTCGAGGACGTTAACAGACTCCATTATCCCCATCTTGTTAACTCTTTTACCACCACCAAGTGAGGGGAAGAGGGTGTGTGTGTGGGTGTGGGTGTGTATTTTTTTTTTTTTTTTTTTTTTTTATGGATAGCCTATTTTCGCCACGCTCATTGGTTAAAAGACTGGGGGGAAGGAAAAAGAAGGAGGAGGATTAGGATGATGAAGAGGAGGAGGAGTAGGATGATGAGGAGGAGGAGGAGAAGAACGATGAAGAGGAGGAAAAAGAAAAGGAAGAGGAGGAAAAAGAAAAGGAGAAGGAGGAAGAGGAGGAGGAGGATGTGAAAAAGAAAACAAGGAAATGAAGAGAAATATGCTGTCATCTATAATCCATTACAAAATTTTAAGGGTTTTCATGGGGAGGGAGATACCCACACATCCAATTAGAATTCCTTTCACTGGGAGAGAAAGAGACGAGTTTCCTCCACTTGTTTAATTCGATGATCGAGTACAGCAGCTGACATTATAAATATTCCTAACAGCAACTCGAGAAACACACATTTGCTGTTGATGAAGATATGAATTGTGAAATATATGATGATTGTTGCTTTATATTGTAAACTGAGGGTGAAGTATAGCGGAAATTAATAAATGATAGAAAATACAACCATATATAAGTTTCAATCTCACCAAATGGCAAAGAAAACTATAAAGCCAAATATATAGAAAAAAATATATAAAGCAAAAAAATATATATATAAAGCAAAGCCTCAGCAAAACCCCAAACAATTGAAGGTCCATCACAGCGGTCGCAGCCCCACATGACGGAGGGCTGGTGTGGCCGGGGAGACAGGAGGATAATTGGCTTACAGGGATTCTACATTATCCCCAGGCAGGAGCTTAATTATTCTGCAGAGCTCACCACCAGGGCAGGGAAGGAAGGAAGCTGAAGGGTTGGTTGGTTGGTTAGTTGGGTGGTTGGTTAGTTGGACAGTGTGAGTGGCTAGTTACTACTGGGTGGTGGTGGTGGTCAAGGTGGTTACTGAGTGGTTGGTTTAGTGGCAGTGAACAGTGTGAGTGGATAGTGTGAGTGGCTAGCTACTACTTGGTGGTGGTGGTGGTGGTCAGGTTGGTTACTGAGTGGTTGGTTTAGTGGGAGTGGACAAGGAACATTTTACTGTGTGAATGGCAGGTGGAAAGTAAGTGGAAAACCAGCTTTGGGTGGATGGTATGTGGACGAGAAGCTTTATGGGTGGATGGCAGGTGGAAGGTAGGTGGAAGGACAACATTGAGTGGATGGTAAGTGGACGAGAAGCATTATGGGTGGATGAATGGTGGTTTAGGAAAAGTGGATGATATGCAGGTGGAGGGTGAGGAGAAGAAGAGAAGAGCAGTGTACTAATGGATGAAGGGGATGTATTGACTCCCTGACATTGTTTTTTTTTTTTTTTTTCCTATATGTTCCGACACTGGACATAGGCTTAATCAAGCCCGTTACCGTGGCCCAGGTCAACTGCTGCTCACACACACACGTCACGACATGTGGATGGTGGTTTGATGTAGCAGGTGGAGTATGCATAAAGAGGAGTGGAAAGTGGAGGGCTCAATATGCAACAGATTTTTGTCTGGGCTCGCTTGTCTAGTGATATGGTTACAACAGCGGAGATTTCCTTGGTTATGACAACCAGCAAAACAATAAATAAAAATAAATAAATAAAATAAAATAATAAATAAATAACTACAAAATAATTATACATAAATAAAGGTACTTAAATAATAAATAAATAAATACAAAACAATAATCAATCAAAATATAAAATACAATTCTAAAAACAAACCGTGCTCTCTGGCAGTTTCCATACTTTAGAAGGATGAATAAACAACTGACTGATTTCATTGATTATGGCATTAACTCTTCACCAGTAATGAATATGTTATTGTGGAAGGCCGAAACCTGAGTACAACACAGGACCCACGTCGTGACCAAATTTCAATATTGTGTAGTACGTCCCTGTCTCTATGATTCTGAATATCAAAACTCTCACCACTGAGCTACGGCCAGTGCATACTTCAGAAGGTCAATACTGTGACCTTATAAACCGAGAGGAACTTTTACTTTATTTATTTATTTTTATTTTTATTTTTTTTACCTCAAACTACAGATCTTTAAAGTAAATCAACCACTGTACACGAACTCTATATTGGTATAAGTCTATCTTTTGTATTCCCTCATCTGTGTAACATTAGAAATTTGTGTTATATTCTTCAGCTGAAATTGCTTCACACCAAAATTTATGCGAAACAGAGATAAGAAAAATGGACACAAAATATTGAGCTTAGAAGAAGAAAATTTAGAAGTCGGAAGAAGCGAAGAGATTCAGACATGAAGGATGGAAAGAGAGATGCTCCAAAGTAATAAATGTAAAGGTTAAAATTAAAGTGAGGCAGAAAAGTGTACATAATATATGAGAAAACTCTTGCTGAGCCCACACACACCCCAACCAGGACCCCAGACTCCATCAAAGTGTCACCAATAAAGAGCTCCATCACTCATCATGGACTGTTTGCTGATCAAGCGAGGGATTTATGGCTCGTGTTCTTTACACTGCATTAAACGCGGCATTTCATGTTTTTTGCTGTATTTCACTTTGTTTACCAATGTGGGGTTTATGCTAAAGTAGAAATGCATGGGGAAATTTGTTGAATATAATTATGCACATTACGGAGGAGTATATATTGTACCTTTCAAAAATATATCATCAGGGTCAAAGGCACAATGATGGAAAAATGCATTAACTAATGAAATATAGCATCATTCATTGGAGCGTTTTTTCATTTGTGTACTTTATTATGCCCATCATCCTCAGCAGTAGGGCTGAGTTTAAGAAGTAGTAACTAAGGAATTTAATTTGGTTTGGTTGGTGATATAAATTATAATTGAGTATAATTTCACAAACGTACTACCTTATTCATTAAACACATATCATTTTCAAGCATTTACTACATTGGAAAGGGAGACAATAGACGGTTTTGTCATACTGTTGATCAATGCATAACAAAGAATGAGACAAACTGAATACTGAATATATGTAAACCCTGCAACTGCATAGCATCTACGAAATTCTCCCCTAAACCCACACAAAAGAGACTATAACAGCTTTGGATAGTGTAATTCTAGATACAAATCCCTCCAGGAACACATCTTACGCCAACTTATCCCAGACCCTCATGCCAGACTCAAGTTAAATGAGACAAAGGTGCCGTGTGAAAGGTATGCTAATCGCTTTGCACAAAGTATAAAGCCGCGTGCCAAGCTTGGTCTGAGGCTGTCTGTCTGTCACCTAGACTATTTCTCTTCCTAGGGTGTGTGTTTGTGTTAACTATATATTGTTTACATGAAACTTTCCCAACCTGATCTAACCTTACTGTTACCAATCCTAATTCGACCAAATCTAACCTGCCTTGTGATATTTTAACTTAACCCAACGTACCCTATTAACCAGCCAATCTAACTAACCAAAGAAAAAACGTATATTTAAGACACATATATACTGTACACGTAATCCAATCCCATTTTTGAGAAGCCCACTGTACACGCAATCCCATATCAAAGAAGCACACTATATACGTAATCCCATATTTAAGAAGCACACTGTACACTCAATCCCATATCAAAGAAGCACACTATACATAATCACTTCTTAAATGTACACGCAATCCCATATTAAAGAACTACACTGTACACGCAATCCCATATTTAAGAAGTACACTGCATACACAATCCCATGAAGTTGTAGGTGTTTGGACGGCGGGCCTCACACACTAACGTTACCATGACAAGCCCCAGAGAGCAATAAGACATCTCGGGACGACGTGGTGGAGGCATCTCAGGGCCATGCAAGTTTAATATTATCCGCAGTTGGTGGCTGTGTTGGAGGCTCTCGTGTTGTTTTACCTCGCCTGACAAATGCTGTTTATGTTTCGCTTGCCTCCTCACCCTCCTTATATCCCAGACTCTTGTTTGTTGTCTGTAGCTGCTTATGATGTCTTATGGGTAAACGGTTATTTTCTCATTTGCCATAATAGTTCGTGTTCTCTCTCTCTACAGTATGCCGGTATTGCAAAAAGAGAAAGTATTGAATTATATGGTTATCATTCTGGAGCTCAAACTAGCCTACGCACTGATTATTTCTGGGTAACCTAACCTATTTATATTTTATTCTGTGAGTTTATTTTGTTTTGCTACAACATCAATTGCAGTCTTTTTTGTTAAGTTCTTTGTAGCCTACCGCTGCATTGGTTGAGTCACGCTTACCCTAACTCCATTTTCTTTGCACACTGCACGAGCGTTTAAACTAAGCAATTTATTCCAGCGGTAAATGAGATTTTCTTTCACTGTTCTGTTTTCTGTTTCCCCTCCATTCGTGATAAACTATCTCGATCAGGGAATGTCTTGCCCAAAGTTCATTTGTTTTATACTACACTTTTTCTCATGTTCAACTATTTATGAATGGTGATATATTTATAATCCTTAATAATTGTTATCTTATACGAAAATTTGAGGTGAAGTACTTCTACAATTTATAGGCAATCATTCTCTCTTAGTTCTCTTTCTCTGTTTCATTCTCTCTATAACAAAACTATTTCTCAGGTTGGCAGTGTTGAGTCTGCGTTGTGTTTTGTTGCTATTGCATTCACTCTCGGGTTACATGCAATGTTTTTGAGTCTGGGTGAATTTTATGCGTGAGGTATGTTTGTGGTGGAGAGGAGCTGAATTCCTTAACTACCTCAGAGTTTTTATTAACTGAGGCAACGTTGCATTAGATTTATGTATAGTGCACATCCACAACCCTTATCCATTTTATAACAACAAAAAATAGCTGAGAGAGAGAGAGAGAGAGAGAGAGAGAGAGAGAGAGAGAGAGAGAGAGAGAGAGAGAGAGAGAGAGAGAGATAAATACATAAATAGAGAGAGAGAGTGGGATAAATACATAAATAGAGAGAGAGAGAGAGAGAGAGAGAGAGAGAGAGAGAGAGAGAGAGAGAAATTGATAAGGTTTGCAGACAATGATTACTCTTGCTATAAAATTCATTGCGTGTTGCCACTCACCATGAAGGGACCGCCCGCTTCAAAATGCTGACAACTTTCCACCTGAAGTTTTGGCATTAGTTCGTAAGCCGTGACGTGGGTTAGGTGTTGGTTGGCTGGTGTTGGTGGTGGCCGGCCTGGATGGACACCTAAATTAACATGAACTCTATGTCTTATCTGAACTCGGAAGATATTTTGTCATAGTGTCAATTATTGTGTAAATTTGTAGAGCATCTTATTGGTATTAAACGTCACCGAACTTTATGGTGTTTAGAAGAGGTTACGAGAGTGTGTGTGTGTGTGTGTGTGTGTGTGTGTGTGTGTGTTGACTACCTACAGTACTCCTCGTCTATCTCGGCCATGAAACGAATCGATGCTCAGGAGATAAATCCAAATCAGAAAATACCAGTTTGCAGCATGCAAATATTATTTGGATAGTACAGTGCTGGTAAATCTGGAGAAACTGTTTCCTCCCAATTATTCCAAGCACCAAGCCACCATTATATTTGTTAACCATTCCTATTTCCTGGCATACTTTGGAGGAACCATGGCTAATGAACCAAAAGTGTGTCACCCATTTAATTCCTTCTTACCTCCTACCTGTACTGTATATACCTGTAGCAGAACCACCATTGCAATCCAAGTGTGGGACATATTAGCAGGTGAATAGGAAGTCCCACCATGAAAGCCTTGACTAATTAGTTTGAATTCGGCGTGTAATGCGATACAATTGAAGCCTTCACAAGACAAATGACCTATTAACCACGTGGATGAATTAATGCCTTTTAATCAACTGCTATCCCAAAACATCATAAATTTTGTAATATAATGATAGTAATAAAAGTGGCAATCTAGAATGTAATAAAACCGCGACTAGAACATGTACTGTAATATACAATGTGACTATCCAGTGTGTAAGAAAACTGCAACTAGAACCAATATGTAATGTTACTATCCAGCATGAAGAAAGACTGTGACTATTATAGAAGGGTACTGAACTGAAGACTGAAGACCCTGTGACCCCTAACTTTCCTGCCTTATCCATTCGCCTCTTCTTAATTTGTGCTCACTAGCTGGAACAGGGAGCTTCCATCAGCCAAAAGCACTTATACTTCAATCGTATCAAGTGTATGGAGGAAGGGGAAGCAAGCCACGGCGAATTGCTTTCATCTTACAAGCCATTTCTCTGCTCTCCTTCTAAGGTGATGGAGTGCAGTACAATTCCATGCGCTTCCTACCCCTGTTTGTCTGTCTGACCTATGTAGTATATTCATCACTTTGGTATATCTATCCACTGCCAATTCCTGATAAATTATGGCATAAAACTTTTAGACATTCCTTTTTTACTTGGATTAAGCTAGATTGGTAAATATACATTACCAGTAGTTATATACAGCACATTTCTATCACCTTTCATTACTTACTGAAGATCGGAAATAGTTTCCATAATATAAATTATCACCAAAAGAATTCAATTCCAAAATACTACTAGAACATTTAATATTACTTGGGACATTCAGAGTATCACAGGGTCTCGAGCAAACACGAATTCCGAGAAGTGTTCCACGAATCCGTAATAAGACGAAGCTGGCCTTGAACTTGGTGGGTTAAAAGGAATCATTTTTACTCCCTCGAGGTGCCCGGGGCTCCTTGGGTCGAGTTGTTCCAGGAATGAGATAAAGGATTTTTAACGAATGTTCCTTAGTGAAGCTGTAGTGTTGCCAGGATATGTGTATCATTTTTTATATAGTGAGATTTTGGAATGATGAACGTTAATACTTTATATATAATTCATAAACTATTCATAATATCTCTTGTTATTTCTTATTGCTACTCTTTTCTTTCTCCTTTCATTGTAATTTACGTATACATTCCTCTCCCTTGACTTGACTGTTGTGAATTCATAATTTTCTTGTCACTGCCACTTCTTCGGGTTTCACGATATATGTACAGTCCCGAGCACTAATAAGTATACAGCTTTGGTTGAAGCTTTGAACAGTCCAATTCACCAACGAAGCAATTCCAATGGAGATCTTATTGTGCATTTATTTACTGTCTCTAAGTATTCGAAGCACACCTGAATACTTATTAGTGCTCGTGACTGTACTGTACGCATAATTAACTCATCATGGACTTTAGCATTGTGTCATCAGCATACACAATCATTCCAGTTTACAATTCACCATCAGTGGTGCATTTTCAACATACTTTCAAAATGCTGTCATTCCTATAAACTTTTTGCGCAATACATAACTTATATTACATGAACATGCCATATGCAAGCACTAACATTGTTCAATCGCCTGTAGAGTGCAAGCATAAATGAGTGAAGGTTTGTTGGTTTGTTTTCAATGGGAGAGTGAAGCCATGGCCAGCTATTATATACGGAATGTTGCTTTGAATTAATTGGTTATTTTTATGTTGTGACTTTGGACATATATAGGACACACACACACACACACACACACACACACACACACACACATACACACGACAACACACATGGCACCCACACAGACATAAACACTCACACATAAATAAGTCCCTACATACACACACCCATAGCAACTTCCCATACATAAACACTCACACATAAATAAATCTCTACTCACACACACACACACACACACACACACACACACACACACATAGATAAGTCCCTACACACACACACACACACACACACAATACGAAAACAAACTATTCGCTCCATCCAGGCTAGTTAACTCTGTATTAGGTATGGAATCACTGCACTGTAGAGAGAGAGAGAGAGAGAGAGAGAGAGAGAGAGAGAGAGAGAGAAACGGTGTCTATGGTAGGCATTTCTCCTGGTGGTAGCGGACTTTTCTTTTAGGTATAAGCGAACCTTTCCTTTACGTAGCGATCGAACATCTCTTCTGGGTAGCGTTTAAATACTTTTTTATTCATCATTTTTTTTTTTTTTTTTTTACCAAATCTAATTAAGGTTCAAGTAACTACCTTACAGACTCCAAACAATATATTTTTCGTATACAGTGTTCAAAGTGAAATATTTTTTGTGGGAGCGAAAATTCCTTACGTGTAGCAAAATTCTCCTGTAAGCAACGAATTTCAGTTTTAGGAAGTTAAATACTGCCCTTATATAATGCCCCCCAGACAGTCGATTGGCACAGGTATAACTATTCTACCACAACACACACAAGCTTCTACTCATTTTTTTGTACCTTCAATCAACCCCTCAACAAAAATATTATTGTGGTGGCGTGCCAACAGATGGCTGTATGGGAGGGAGGGAGGGAGGGAGGGGGAGAATAACACCAAAGTGAATAAAATGATAGGGAATATATGCCGTATTTTTCTCTGCCGCACCGCCTGATATCCCTGGATGTCGTTGATCGCGCTCCACGCAGGTTTTAGCCTTTTCCATACTGCCATTTTTATTGACATCCAAAAATAATAACGGTAACATGCGCTTATATATTCAATATATTCAATCTTTCATATAGGCAACTGTTCAACTCTGGAACCCACTGCCTTTTCCTGTCGTTCCCCTTACTAAGACTTGTTTTCCCACGACTGTCTGTCGTAGACGGAAATCTTAACTCTGTCTCTTAAGTTTTACATGAACTATAACTACGAAGAGAACACCAACTTTTCTTTTTCTTTTGCTAAGGTTCATATTCACAATGTCATGAATTTGGCATGAAATAAAATTCACATTACAAAAAATGAAAATAGAATGAAAAAATACTAACTTTGGGCAGGCTCTAGTCGGAACGTTTTGATCATCAATAAATAATAATTTTCAGAATGTCCTCTTAAAAAAAAGACAGATTTCTCTCTTTACCTGAATGCACTCATGTGTGTGCCCGTATGTATTATGAGTAAGAATGTGCACATGTTTGCACTCAAATGTGAAAATATTTGCATTAAATTTGTACGATCAAGTGATGTCACCGCATACCTTCGTGATGTGTATGTGTATGTTTGAGCGTGTGAGTGTGTGCATGTGTGGTTATGCTCGCTTCCTTCTATGAATATGAGTGAAGATGAACAACGTACTATACCATTTACAATAACTCCAGGGCAAGCAAGACTGAGTTGACCAGAGAGACGTGGCGATGTACTAAACAAAAACAAAATGGGTAGCCAGCCACAAAGTAAGTTAATAAATTCCGGATTAAATTCAGAGAGAGTGATTGAGTGAGTGAGTGAAAGAGTGGGCCGACTGGTCATCACTAAATTCATCGCTACATGTAACATTCAGTCCTGGACAGTTTTATTCTTTCATTTCCGTGTACTGCATTTGTGTTCCCAGGCTGGATACTACTTGAAATCATTTTTATATATATGTAGGTATGTGGTATTTAGACGAATAATTCTTTTACCTAAATATTGATGACTTCAGTAGATAAACATTACTTAAATCTGACATAATTGAAAGAAAGATAGGAAAGAAGTATGGATATTTGGAGGTTATCTGTTGTGGGTGTATACGGATTCCTTCAACCGAAAAAGAAATCGTCCAATACCTCAGTAAAGAATTGGAGTGTCTGTTTGTTAGTGTTGTTTGTAGGACATAATAGTGCGTTCCATTTCGGCGACAACACACGAAAATACATCTCATCGCAATATAATGTTTTATACTCTTCAGAAATAATTAATATTTTTTTTTAATATAATATCTCATAACAGGATTCCTAAGTCGTATAAAATAATATTATACGAGTATTCATCCAAACAAAAACGTGCTCAATTTTTTAAGTCCAGGGAAAAATATAATTGTTAAATGGAGGATTGGTTTCTATTATTTTTATATCTCATTATCAGGTTTTTGTTGGATTTTGATTGTAATCGTTATATCATAAAATACTATTCCGTGCGTCACTCATCCACGTCTGCTTCCTTCTTTCCTTCTAATTTTCGTTAAACCAATCGAAGTAACTATTTTATACGAAATAGTCGTAAATAGTACATATTCCCACAACTATTAGCTAAATTCTTCCATCGTTTACCACCACCATGACCACTATTACTATCCTCTACCACCACTACCACCACTACCACCACTATCATTTACCATCACCACTTCTACTATTACCACCACAACTACAACCATCCCTTACCACCACCATCACCACGACCACCACCACTACCACCACCACCACCACCACTACCACCATCCTTTACCATAACTACTATACCTTTCCCCTCCCCTACCACCGCCACTACCACCACTACCACCATCCTTTACCATAACTACTATACCTCTCCCCTCCCCTACCACCGCCACTAATCCCAGCCTTGATGCTAATGTTCTATTTGCATACCAGTCTCACCCGACGAACCGGAAGTGACCGAATTGATTAACGAAGCATTTTGGCACTTGGCATCAGGACGTGTCAACCAGGCGTGTGTGGTGTTTGTGATTCATGGCAGGCTTTGATGCTGCATGGACGTGGTGGTGGTGTCTGTGTGGTGGTGGTGGTGGTGGTGGTGGTGATGGTGTCTCTGTGTGTGTGTGTGTCATGGACGTGGTGGTGGGCCAGTGTAGTGGTGGTGATGGTGTCTGTGTCTGTGTCATGGACGAGGTGCAGGTGGTGGTGGTGGTAGTGTCTGTGTGTGTCATGGAAGGGGGGGTTGTGGTGGTGTAGTGTTTGTGGTGGTGTCTGTGTCATGGACGTGGTGATGAGTCAGTGTGGTGGTGGTGTTGTGTGTGTGTGTGTGTGTTTCACTGGGTGCTGCTTGTGTTTATGAATGAGAATTAAATGTCGGATCAACAAAAAGGAGGGAGGACAAAATGAAGATAAAAGCAAGTAGAACAAGATGAAAGAGAAGACAATACGAGGAGGATGGAGAGAAAAAAAAAATGGCTGAAAATGGCAATAGGAGAAGAGGAGAGGATAAATGAGGGGTACAGTGAGATTTGATAAAGAACTGAAGAGAGAGAAGGAGATAGAAATGAGGGACAGCAAACACGAAGGAAACAGAAATATAGGAAGGATATATGAAGAATTTAAAGGGTGTGACTGAAGTAAGGAGGGGCACCAAATCACTTAAAATACTGGATAGGCTACATGAACCGCAGACAATCAAGCAGTCCGAAAATTTGCCATAAGTCAGCACCTCATTTTTATGCTAAACAGAGATGCAGTATATCAATCAATAATTTATAGAGCAACTTACTTATAAAAAATACATACATAAAAATAAATATAAAATGTATCAAGAGTGGGAGAGCAGGCATGCCACCATCGGGTAGACTGTGGTGTTGCGTGAGGGGCGAGGTGTGAAAATGGGCGGGTTGGAGGCCGATAAGAAAGACAAGGTGGAATGAGGTAATTATCGGGCCGGGAGAGATACTGGTGAGGGAGGGCCCCCCGAGGCAAGAACTGCAGCCCTCACAAACACTTCCATTTCCGCCACGATCACTTGATATGTGTTGTTGGGGAGTTTACTTAGACACTTGCCTGACAAATGATGACAAATGCTGGACAATGTATTACCTGTGTAGTGTTGGTGTTGCTTTCTATTCTATCCTCAGTCTACAATTTTTTTTTTTTTTTTTTTTTTTTTTTTTTTTTTTTTTTTTCCTTTTTGGCTTTCTCGATTTCCCCCGGCAGAAATATTTAACCCTCAACAAAAACGAGTGATAGGACAGAAAAATGGCAGAGAACAATATGCCACAGAAATCCCGTTCGTCCAAGAATTATTCAAAAAGCTGTCGAGCATGTATAATACAGTAACCATTCCATACATAGCTTAGCCTGCATGGAGGAATATAGAGTTCCATGCAGCGCTGGTAGGGATGTGAGAATCGAAGAGTGGACAGAGGGTGATGACAGGTTCAGGTTAGAGGGGAGGAGATAGATGAAAAGAAAAGAGTTGAAGAGTGGAAGAGGGGGCACATGAAGGATAAAATGAGAGGTGAGGGCAAGAGGGTTTTTAAAAGTATGAACATCACAGATGAGGAGGTAAGGAGATTAAAAAAAAACACACAGATGCGATGATACGGGCAAGCAAAGAAGAGAGAAGGGAGAAGGCGACTGAAGAGGTGAAATTGAGGAGAAAGGGACATAGAAAGAGGAGATGGAGAAGGAGGGAAAAGAATACAGGAATGTGTGTAATCAGGAGGAACGAGAATAGATAAGAAAACAGAGGGAGAGAAGTAAACGAAAAGAGGTGGAAAGCATAGGAGGAGGAATGGGAGAGAGGACATCAAATGTACAAGAGACGAGAGAAAGGGAACAAGAGGAAAGGAAACAGAGGAGAGGAGTGGCGACAAGAGGACAAGGAAAGAGGACAAGATCAAGAGGAAATTTGGGAAAGGGGTGGAGAAGGAAGAGAGGAAGGAACTATAGAAAACAAGGGGAAGAAAAGAGGCCAGGATATTCAAGAGGAAGAAATAAGACAAGAGCAGGAAGACACTTGGCAATAGAAGGAAAGGTAAAATGAAGAAAATAAGAGAAATAGAAGAGAAAGTAGAACAAGAGGAAGGAAAAGACAATAAGAGGAGGAGGTAGAGGAGGATGAATAAAACAAGAGTGGAAATAGCAACGGGAGAAGATGAGAGAAATATGAACAAGAAAGGACAAATAAATAGAAAGAAAGAGGAGAGGAGATATTAGGACAAGATGAAGGTCGAGAACATCGAGAATAGAATAAGAGAGGAAGGAAGAGGACAGGTAGGTAGGGAGAGAGGGAGGGCAGGACGGAGGGAGAGAGAAGGAGTGGGGGGGGGGGAGAGGGAAAGAGGGAGAAAGGGCAGGAGAAAGAGAGGGAAGGATGGAGGGAAGGATGGAGGGAGGGATGGAGAGAGAGATGGAGAGAGGGAAGGATGGAGGGAAGGATGGAGGGAAGGATGGAGGGAGGGAGAGAGGGAAGGAAGGAGGAAGGTCAGGAGAAAGAGAGGGAAGGAGGGAGAGAGGGAAGGGGTGTAGGAGAGAGGGAGAGAGGGAAGGAGGGAGAGAGGGAAGGAGGGAGAGAGGGAAGGAGGGAGAGAGGGAAGGAGGGAGAGAGGGAAGGAGGGAGAGAGTGAAGGAGGGAGAGAGGGAAGGAGGGAGAGAGGGAAGGAGGGAGAGAGAGAGGAAGGGAGGGAAGGAAAACCTGAGACCCTCCACACACAGGACGGTATAGAATTTGGGAGCAGAGAGGCTTTCCACTCCGGACCTTTACTGGGAAAAGATGGGAGCACTCTAGCATGACTGGAACATTGCCTCACCCTCCCCTACCTCCCTGCTTTTATCCTTTTACTCCCCCCATCCTCTCTCTCCTCTCCTCCCTGGCTTTCCTTTGCACTCTCTAATATGCTATGCGTGTTCTGGTTAAAGTTAGCTTCTTCTTATTCCTTTCTATATCCTATAGTTAGTGACTTATTATTATATACCGTATATATTTTTTTTTTTTTTTTTTTTTTTTTTTTTTTTTTACATATGCTTGCAAAGATTGTTCAGCTCTTGTTTACAAAAATTACTTATGCTTAATTGATAACTGTGCTTGGACTCATCACTGAATAAATTTAACCTATGAGTGTATTGCGGTAGTGTGTGATTTCTTTTATTTTTGTTCGTTTTTGTTTCTCTCTTAATTTGGAGGAAACAAAAGCTTACAAAATGCCGACATCATATATTATTAATCCAATCACCCTACCTGACTCTTCTCATCACTATTATTATTCTCACTGACGTCAAATGATTTAATTCAACTTTACGAGAAGCTGCTGAATTGAAGGGTTTGGTGAACTATCTCCATAAAACCTTCATTAATAAACTCTCACCATTAAGGTTCCATTAAAGTTCTCATAAAATAGCCCTGATCATCTTAATCTTTTAGGGGGAAGGTGATAGGAGGAGGAAAAGATGAAAGACGACAAGGCATGATAAGAGTGTACCAGGTGGAAAGGCAAAGTTTTTAAGGTAGACAGACAGACAGATAGACAAATAGACATATAGATAGACAAATAGACAGATAGACGGATAGAAAGACAGACATATAAACAGATAGACGGACAGACAGATAGACAAATAGACAGATAGATGGACAGAAAGACAGACATATAAACAGATAGACGGACAGAAAGACAGACATATAAACAGATAGACGGACAGAAAGACAGACATATAAACAGATAGACGGATAGAAAGACAGACATATAGACAGATAGACGGACAGAAAGACAGAAATATATATAGACAGGCCAACAGCAAGGCAAATAGACAAACATTGACTGATAGATACACAGACAGACAGATAGACAACCAGATATATAGACAAATAGACAGGCAGACAGAGTTAGAGAGAGACAAACCAATAGAAAGATTGAAAGACAGATCAAAGAAAGACAGACAACGAGAGCCCAAGAATATGAGAGAAGAAAATGCATAGTGAGAAACAAAAAGAGAGGAAATGGACGACAGAAACAACAGCCTGAAGAAGTTTGTATAAGGGTGAATGACATGTAGACGGACAGAACAACGAATACTAAGAGACACACAAAGGAAAAAGTATACGTCGTTTAAAAATGAACTGAACACGACCACTCAACACTTACACCCAGATGGATACACATACAAGACACAGACACCTCAACACTTACACCCGGACGGATACACATACAAGATACACACAGCTCAACACTTATACTCAGACGGATACATATACAAGACACACACAGCTCAACACTTATACTCAGACGGATACATATACAAGACACACACAGCTTAACACTTATACTCAGACGGATACATATGCAAGACACAGACACCTCAACAATAACACCCTGACAGATATACATGCAAAACACAGACAGCTCAACATTAACACTCAGACCAATATAGATACAAGACACTGAAACACGTACACCAGATTCGATAACAGGAAATGTGACAGACGAGACAGGGAGAGATACGTCCTCCCTGTGATGATTCTTTATGGCGGAATGGGAAAACCTTTGCTATCGCTTCCAGTGATACTAATTACTATAGCAGTGATGGCTCTGTTCCTCCCTCACTATCTGCAGTCATTACCTGCAATTATACCTTCCTATAATGATGCTATTCCCAGCCATTCGTTCAGCGGTAGGAACATTTACAAAGTCTGCCAAATCCTGTAATTTATTGGACGATTATACAGGGATTCATAAAATGGTTTCTACTGCTCATGATGTCAGCAAAATCGGAGGGCACCGTTTCCTTCACATGCACTGTACCACAAAGCAGGAACCATATTGAACGGAAGCAGTTTGTCTCGTGGCACAGTTTGGGAGGAGCCCGTAGCATTCAATTCACCTCACAGCGACACGGACCAGAAAGTGGATGAGGAAGTAAAATGAGGTCAACTGACAAAGAAGCACCGAGTTTTTACCGAGGTTAGCACGATGGTAAGGTCGCTCGAAAAAACAAACAAAAAACACACACGTAAGAATGACCACAAAGTTTCCATCACTGTCTGAACTATTGTTAGAGCCCTATATCCACTCCAAGGGCCTCAATATTCGAAACAACGATTTGAAATTCTCTGCCCTTCACATCTCAGAGCGCCTGTCAGGAGCTACAAGACACATACACCTACACCTACTCCTACCCCTCTCTTTCTCTTCCCCCTCCTCCTCCTTCTCTTCCTCCTGCTCCTCCTTCTCCTCCTCCTCCTCCGGGTCTCTCATTAGCGAGGCCACGGGTGCAGGTCACGGCTACAAGGGAAGGGAAGGGAAGGGAAGGGGGAACGGTGAAGGTGCAAGAGGAAATGGTATTGGTTGTGGTGGTGATGGGAAAAGAGATGGTGGTGGTGGTGGTGGGGAAAGAAATGATGGGAAAAGAGATAATGGTGGTGGTGGTGGTGGTGTGGAAAGAGATGATGGTGATGGGAAAACAGATGGTAGTGATGATGGTGGTGGTGGAGAAAGAGATGTAGGTGATTGTGATGGTTGGAGACGAAATAATGGTGGTGGTGGTGATGGAAGAACAGATGGATGATGATGATGATGGTGATGATGATGATGGTGATGATGGTGGTGGTGGTGGTAAAGAGAGAAGAGATGGTGGTGGTGGTGGTGGTGATGATGATGATGATGATGATGATGATGATGATGATGATGATGGTGGTGGTGGTGGTGGTGGTGGTGGTGGTAAAGGGAGAAGAGATGGTGATGATGGTGGTGGTGGTGAAGGGAGAGAAGATGGTGATGGTGATGATGGAATCGATGCCATGTATCTTACTGTCTGTCTGTGTGATTTTTAAACATCCATTAACAAATACTTTTATCACCTATTTATATACCCATTTATCTAATCAGTCAGTACAGAGATGAATACAATAACTAAGGAACGAACCGATACATAGATAGATAAATACTCAGACATAAAAATATATAGTTTGATATACATACATTCGTTTTTCTATTTACAGTATTCATTCAGGCATCCAGTGTATCTTAATAATATTGCCTTTATGTATCTATGCGTCTGTGTGTCTGTCTGTGGAGGTGAAGGTGGTGGTGGTGGTGGTGGTGGTGGTGGTGGAGGTGGGTGTGGGTGGAGGTGGAGGTGGAGGTGGTGGAGGTGGAGGTTGTGAGAGGAGGTGGTGGTGGTGGTGGTGGTGGTGGTAGTGGTGTTCCTGCTTGCTCCCTCGCACACACAATCACATTTCCTCTCACGCCCGCAATTAAGGTCTCATTATGTGGTAATTAGTGCTGTTGTGTACATCCTGAGAGAGAGAGAGAGAGAGAGAGAGAGAGAGAGAGAGAGAGAGAGAGAGAGAGAGAGAGCGTGCGTTTATGTGTGTGTGTGTATGTGAGAGCGTGCCTGTGTGTGTGTATGCGAGGGAGCGAGTTTCCGCTTGTCTGATGATTAAACACAGTAACTTGGAATATTACCGAGGTGAAAATACAATTATCTGAGTTTCCCCTGCTTGATGAACCGTGATCTACTAGAATTACGATATCAGGAGGAATACATTTTTTTTTTTTTTTTCACTTATATGAAATCAATGCTATGTAACTGGTTAAAGGAATCGTAATAAACAATAATCTCTTTGGTTCAAAGAAGTCTTGGATATATAAGGAAGAGTAATG
>JAWQEG010004949.1:0-15000 GCA_033782935.1 Petrolisthes cinctipes
ATGTATGTACCAAAAGTATATTATTCCCTTAAAAATTATATCATACAAACTTGGCAACCACAGTATTTTGAGTATAGGGTTGAATTGATTCTTTTGATTAATTAAAATGAAAACACACTGACATTAATACATAAATACATGAAATAATAATAGATAATAGATAATACATAAAAGTTTAATACATAAAACAACACAAGTATCATACATAAAACAAAGATGCGTGTAAATCATACATTAAATTTCACTTAAAAAGAATCACAATTACTCGTGCAGTAAAAAAAAAACCATTGTCCCGAATAACACCCACCCTGGACAAACACACACATACATACATACATACATTGAGAAGGTTTATTACAATGTTTGGGGTCTGTTTGTTGTTGCTGCTGCTGCTTGTTTGTTTATATGTTTGTTTGTTTGTTTATATGTTTGTTTGTTTGATTATATGTTTGTTAGTTTGTTTATATGTTTGTTTGTTTGTTTATATGTTTGTTTGTTTGTTTGTATGTTTGTTTGTATGTTTGTTTGTTTATATGTTTGTTTGTTTGCTTGTTTGTTTATATGTTTGTTTGTTTGATTGTTTGTTTATATGTTTGTTTCTTCCTTCTCTATGGTAGCAGTTTTCTTGATAAGTTTTACGTGCTGTGTGTATTTTATTTATCTATTTATGTATATTTATGTACTTTGATTATTATTATTATTGTTGTTATTGTTATTGTTTTCATTATTATTATTATTATTATTGTTACCTTTGTTATTATTGTTAATATTGTTATCATTATTATTTTTATTATTATTATTGTTATGATTATTATTGTTTTCATTATTATTATTATTATTATTTTTATTTTTATTTTTATTATTATTATTATTATTATTGTGACCAGTGAGTACCATAGTTGAGGTCATCAAGACATTACCTGTCCACCTCCAGCCATCTCCTGGTCAAAGAATAATGTAGTAAATAAAGTTGTTGGTCGTAAAGTGTGTGAGGTAGTGTTAGTGGGGGGTTAGGGGTTACGGGTGCCACTGGTGTACGAGGGGGGGGGGGGGTTAACAATAGTGCTAACACTCACACCAGGTTTGGGTGGGGTGTGGGGAGGTGGAGGATGGGAGTAAGCTGGTGGTAGGGTGGGGGTGGTGATGGTACCGAAATGTGGTAGTAATAGTAGTGGTTGTGGTAGTAGTAGTAGTAGTAGTAGTGGTGGAAGTAATTATAGTGGTAGTAGTAGTAGTGGAAGTAATCATAGTGGTAGTAGTAGTAGTAGTAGTAGTAGTGGAAGTGATTATAGTGGTATAGAAGTAATTATAGTAGTGGTGGTAGTAGTGGTAATAGCAGATAATAGTCATCGTAGTAGTAGGAATAGTAGTAATAGTCAATCATATCTTATAATACAGAACACGTATACATAATGAAATTCATATAATTATGTATTAAGATATTATTGGTTGTGTGTGGTCAGAGTTAAGGACCCTATGATTGTGTATGAGAATTGGAGGCTTCTGATTCCTTCTCACTATGCCACGAAACAAGCTCCTTCCATAAGTATACTGTAGGTGTGTGTGTTTCGTGGCAATATTTGAAGGACTCATTTACCTCCAATTTCCTGACCTACATCACAGGGTCCCTTAAAGAAGTTGTACTGCTTTAGGATGTGAAAAGAAGTAAAGAGCTTGGTGTGTGTGTGTGTGTATGTGTGTGTGTGTGTGTGTGTGTGTGTGCTGGTGGTAAGGATTGGAGGGTAGAAGGAGAGAGTGGGAAAGCATTAAGTTAGGGAAAGAAGGAAGCAAGCATGAATAAAAAGCATCTGATTATGGATGAATGAAAGTTGGTGAGAACATAAAGGAATGAAAAGTTTGAGGAGTAGAAAGAATGACAGAAGATGAAAGTAGGAAATCGTAAGACTAAATACTTGAGACTAAAAACTTACACACACACACACACAGAAGGAAATACACACACACACACACACACACACACACACACACATACACACAAAGAAGGAAATACACACACACACACACACACAAAGAAGAAAATACACACACACACACACACACACACACACACACACAGACTAAAATGTTACACACACACACACAGAAGGAAATAGGAGAAAGTGAGATGATAGTTTTTGTGACACAAGCACAGTGTTCTCACAACTATTAATTAAGTGCCTCTTGTTTAGATTGGACACAAAATACACCCACCTGTCATTACCTCCACCTGTTCACCCACCGATCCACCTGTTCACCCTCCACTCCATCTGTTCACCCATCGCTCCACCTGTCACCCACCGCTCCACCACATGTCACCCACCCGACCCACCTGTCATTAGCTCCATCTGTCATAAGCTCCACTTGTCACCCTCCACTCCACCTGTCACCCTCCACTCCACCTGTCACCCACCACTCCACCACCTGTCACCCACCACACCACCTGTCACCCACCACACCACCTGTCACCCACCACACCACCTGTCACCCACCACTCCACCACATGTCACCCACCACTCCACCACATGTTCACCCACCACACCACATGTCACCCTCCACTCCACCTTTCACCCAGCACTCCACCTGTTCACCCACCACTCCACCTGTCATTACCTAACATCACCAATCATTAAAAAATATAATCTCCCACACCAAAGTTTAACAAAGGTCCTGTTTATATATTTTCTGTCTGTATAAGTTTGTTTGTATGTTTGTTTGTTTGTTTGTTAGTTTGTTTTGTTTGTATGTATGTATGTATGTTAGTTTGTGTATATGTTTGTTTGTTTATATGTTTGTTTGTTTGTTTATATGTTTGTTTGTATGCTTGTTTATATGTTTATTTGTTTGTTTATATGTTTATTTGTTTTTGTTTGTTTGTTTGTTTGTTTGTCAGCAGCATTACTCTATGTAGTGATGATGCTAATATACAACTTGACTTATATACAATGTCTTTATTTTTTTTACTATTATTATTATTTTATTTTTTTTTTTATTTTTTATTTTTTTTTAGTTTCCTGAACTAGTCTCTTCATAATTGATTATTCTATCCGCGGATCTTCATAATTATAGGACTTTAATCACGTAGTGTGTGTCTGGATAAGAACTGGATTTGTTATTTACCGAGTTTTCATGAGAGAGAGAGAGAGAGAGAGAGAGAGAGAGGAGAGAGAGAGAGAGGAGAGAGAGAGAGAGAGAGAGAGAGAGAGAGAGAGAGAGAGAGAGAGAGAGAGAGAGAGAGAGAGAGAATGAGAATGTGTGTGTGTGTGTGTGTGTGTGTGTGTAAAGTATTGGAATAACATGTAGGACAAGGAGTACATAATAATAATAATAAATAATAATAATAATAATAATAATAACAATAATAACAATAACAATAGTAATAATAATAACAATAACAATAGTAATAATAATAATAATAACAACAATAACAATAGTAATAATAATAATAATGATACTGACCGTACAGTGAGTGGAAAGAGAGTGGTGAGGGAGGGAGTGGTGGCATGGCTTCCTCAAGTTGACCTTTATAGTGGAGTGGCCTGCCTGCTCTTTTTCCACCCACTCCACTCCACATTCTGCTTGGGAAAGTGGTGAAGAGGGGGCGGGGGTGGAGGTGGAGGAGAGGGTGTGGTGGATGGGGGGTATATGTGTATTGGGGTACGTTCGAGAGAGAGAGAGAGAGAGAGAGAGAGAGAGAGAGAGAGAGAGACATGGGAAAGGGAGAAGGTAGTGTGTGTGACAGTTGAGAAAGGTGTTTGTGTGTGTGTGTGAGAGAGAGAGAGAGAGAGAGAGAGAGAAGGGAAATGAGAGGTGGGAAGTGGGTGTAGACAGGGAAAACTGGGTAGAAGAATTGAAAAGAGATAGTTTGTGGAGAGTGAGAGAAAAGAGAGAGAGAAATTACATGAAAAGAGATAGAGAGAGAGAACTGGGGGAATGTAAAGAGACAGACTGTGTAGAAGGGAAGAGAAGAAATTTTAGAAAGAGGTACAAGAGGTGAGGTGGGGAGAGTTAAGAGTATAAGATAAAGGAAAAAAAGGAAAGGTGATGAAAGGAGAAATGTGATAAGAGTAGAAAGAAGTGGAGAAGGGGTGAGAGGCAAGTGGAATGGTGGAGAGGGAGGGAAGATGACAAGAGAAGGAGGGAGAGGGAAAATGTGACTATGGGAGAGAGGAGAGATGATAATGATGAAGGAATGTGAAGGAAAGAAGGAAGAAGGAGAGAGGATGATGATGAAGGAAAGAAGGAGAGAGGAGAGATGATGATGATGAAGGAAAGAAGGAGAGAGGAGAGATAATAATGATGAAGGAGAGATGAAGATGAAGGAATGAGAAGGAAAGAAGGAGAGAGGAGAGATGATAATGATGAAGGAACGTGAAGGAAAGAAGGAAGAAGGAGAGAGGATGATGATGAAGGAACGTGAAGGAAAGAAGGAGAGAGGAGAGATGATAATGATGAAGGAATGTGAAGGAAAGTTGGGAATGTGAGAGATCAAATTAATGTGATGGATATTAAAGCTGTGAAAGATTAGCAATAGAAAGTAAATATTTAAGTCGATAGAAATAATAATAATAATAATAATAATAATAATAATAATAATAATAATAATAAGAAGAAGAAGAAGAAGAAGAATTGTTTTGGTGGTAGAAATAGTTTAACTGAAAATATATCGATTAGAAATTATTGCAACCCGAATTAGGCAATGGCAAGAAATTATCAATAAATGTCAGTCCATTGCATGACTCGACTCAACCACGGGAATGGGAATCAACGAGGTCATTCCTGCCTGCTCTGACTTGCGTGTGGTGCGTGAGGTTTGGAGTGGGTATAACTAAACAAAAAGTGGACTTGTGCTGGCCATGTTTGGAGTAGAATTGCAAATACTGAAGTTAGAATATTCGAGTGTTAAACTTGGTGAGGAAAGGAGGAAGTGAGAAGTCAAGGGGAAAGGGAGGGAAAAGCCAGGGCAGACATACAGTCGTGGTCAAATATAATCATCCATTCACGTAAGAGTTTCACAGCTTTCTTCTGTTCCTTAGCTGATCTTTTAATTTACTACAAGCAGATACACACTACTTAAAACAATAACATCATATTTGAACGTGAAAACATTAGACAGCAAATTGTTTGAGATACCCATATGTGGATGATTATTATTGACCACGACTGTACATACATACATACACCACTGGAGATGGAGGAAAAAGCCAGGACATACATACATACATACATACATACACCCCTGGAGATGGAGGAAGAAGCCAGGACATACATACATACATACAAACATACATGCATATACCCCTGGAGGCGATGTGTGTAGAGTTCAGGAAATTCATAGGGCCGAGCAGCAGGAGTAGTATGACAGTGGACAGAGAGATGTTGAACAATGCCCTTTGTCCGGCTGTGCTCTATACCAAAGGATGATAGTGATGATGTAATGATGATGATAGTGATGATGATGATAATGATGTTTGGAGTGATGTGGTCCTTATGGTTGCAAGATATTTATGGGAGAGTGGATTATTTTATGGTGGAGTTTGTTGTGAGGAATGTTTGTATAGGACATCAACGAGAATTTGTATACTGTCAAAGTGTCATTAAAACAAGGAGGAAACTCATTGGCTTGTATGATTTCAGTATCTGCTTATTTTTTTATCTTACTACTTCAATAAATCACTCATTTTGTAAACCATATAAAAGGTTACCTGCAATGATTCATATGGTACAAGTAGTGTGTTGTGATTTATTTACGCATGATGAAGTGCTTTAGATAACAAGAAAGATATAAATATATATATATATATATACGCGTGGGAGAAATATATCATATTTATGTAGTACGCAGAGACTTAAGGGACCCTGTGATCGTGTATGAGACCTGGTGGCTTCTGATTCCTGCTGACTGTGCCATGAAACAAGCTCCTTTATGTATGTAGGTGGGGTTTCGTGGCAATGTTTGAAGGACTCACTGACCTCCAATTTTCTTACTACATCACAGGGGTCCTTAACAATCATAAGGACCCAGTGATCATGTTTGAGACTTGGTGGCTTCTGGTTCCTCCTGACTATGCCACGAAACAAGCTCCTTTTTATATGTAGGTGGTGTTTCGTGGCAATGTTTGAAGGACTCCCTGACCTCCAATTTATTTTCTGACTACATCACAGGGGTCCTTAACAATCTTAAACCTTACTGGCTGAAACTTTACTGTCATGGCTTGTTACTAGTGACGAAAGCTGTTGTAATCTCATGTAACATCCCCTGCAACAGTTCAAAGTCCATATTAATATTACGACCAGGGTCATCATGGCTTAGAATGTGTGTGTGTGTGTGTGTGTGTGTGTGTAAAATCTTAATATTACCCTCACTGTGACTGGGACCGCTTCACAAACATCACCGACCTGCCTCCAAACTCAGTCTGTGTGGTCTTCAACTCATCACAGGCGTCTATAAGTACATTTTTTTCGTTTCTTTTGTGGTGGTGGTGGTGGTGATAATGACTGACTCCCCTCCTAAGTAATAATTATCTTAGGTAACATGTTTTGCGTAGACACCAGCGTTTTAGAAGTTGTAGAAGTTGTAGAGAAGTACCAAATTGTGTATAATTATGTTTAGTACAGTTTGTCTTGTATTGCATTACTGTTATTAAAAAAGGCAAGAAAATAAAATAGATAAGGTTAAGGTGCCGACACTTATTCACGCTGCTTAAAAAAAAAAAAAAAGTGTAATAATATAAAAGGATATGTTTAGTAAGTAGCAGCTCATTTACCCCCCCAAATTCCCAACTCACTGTTACTGATGTCAACAACCACACATGCACCACTGCTACTTTCCCGACAGTGCCCTGGGTAGGTGACGTCAGCTAATCAGCACCGACCTTTGACTTTCCACTGATAACGTCACGGCCAGTCAACCAACCAATCAGAGGTTGACCTTTGTCCTTCTCTCTTGAGTGGAATGTCGACCGACCGACCATCTTGGAGGTCAAAAAAATCCAGGTCACTTTATATAAATGTAGGTAGGTAGGTAGGTAAGTAAGTAGATAGGTAAGTAGATAGGTAAGTAGGTAAGTAGAAAGGTAGGTAGGTAGGTAGGTAGGTAAGTAGGTAGGTAGGTAGGTAGGTAAGTAGACAGGTAGGTAGGTAGGTAAGTAGAGACAGGAAATACAAACCACTGGAAAAACTTAATGTAATATATATCCCTGCCATCTGGTGTGTAAGTAAACATTAAGAAATCCCAACAATAGTCTTGCCAACGATACTATAAGGAATTGCTGGCAACATATTTATTAGGTGAAAATTATTCCTCTGTGGAACATAAACCTTTTGTAGCCACTTTAACCTTTGATCGTTCCAGCGTGAAAAAAAAGAGAGAGAAAGCAATCATTAATCCTCTTCCGATTTTAGACGCTACTCTGAACTCTAGTATGGTTCGACGATTTAATTTATAAGTAAGTCGAACCCGTAGTTGAATGTGCGATAGTGTTATAGAGAATCTTAATGGGATAATACACTTTTGATTTACTGGACTAACTTGATTACTTCTAAGTATGTCAGGAAACAGGACCAGATTAAGAGAAATATATAATGGTGTTCTGTTGCTTGGAATAGTTTGGATGAATCAGTTACTCCAGATTTACCAACACTGTACTATATACTGTACCCTCTTAAGGAAACTGTGTTGTTGGCAATATGGAAGGCTACTGATTCCTCCTAACTATGCCAGAAAACAGACAGAGGCCTTCAATGGTATCTACTACAAGGGGATTTGTTTCATGGCATATATAGTTTGGAGGAATCACTGACCTTCCAATTCACTAAATAAGAGAATCCTCCATTAATGAGAGGGAGGGACATTTTGTGTTGGTAAATCTGGAGCAAGTGAACCCTCCAAACTTTTCCAATTAACACACAGAACACCATTATTATTTTTGTTCATCTGGTCCTGTTTATTTCCTGGCATATATACTTTGGATATAGGAATGTAACAAAAGTGAATTACCTACCTACCCCCTTAACCGTAACCAGGGTGTTACTGTGAGGAAACACCAAAGTGATTTTATGCAACCTGGGAACAGCAAAAAACCCCAATGTGTTGTAAGTGTTTATTATAACCCTTACGAGGATAATAAGCAAGTAGTGACTCATCATAAAGAAGCCTTGGTCGGTCCTCAGTCGCTGTGTAATGGTCTGTGTACAGTCACAAGCACTAATAAGTATACAGCTTTGGTTGAAGCTTTGAACAGTTCACCAGTTCCCCAACGAAGTAATTCCAATGGAGATCTTATTGTGCATTATTTTATTTACTGTCTCTAGGTATTCAAAGCACACCTGGATACTTATTAGTGCTCGTGACTGTACATAGCCATTGATTAGTCTGGGAGCCAATAACTAATATGTTTTTAAAATATCCCCAACACAGAGGTAAAGTTGTGGACGTAAGAAACTGACATATACCTGATCAAACTGGGCCCCTCATTGAGCATAGGGTCGGATGAGACGTTGTGTGTAGCGGTTGAGTCATATTCTATGCTTGGTAAGGGGCCCTGGTTGAAGTGTGTCTTGTTTCTTGTGTCCGCAACTGTACATCCTGTTGCATAATATTGTCTGACATTAGGTTTGATTACTTTTTATTTTATTTATTTTTTTTTTTTATTTTGAGGAAGGTTATGACTAAAGAAAATAATTAGTTTAGGGACCCTGTGATGTAGTAAGAAATTGGGAGTTAAAGAATCCTTCATATATTGCCACGAAACACACACACCTATATATGGAAGGAGCTTGTTTTTCGTGGCATACTCAGGGGGAATTCAGAAGCCTCCAATTCTTATACACGATCACAGGGTCCTTAATTAAGAAGACTACTTAATATCCTCACCAGTGAAATAAAAACAGAAGTCTGAAGATTATGTCCGATTTCGCTCGAGAGGCCTAGGCACATTACACTTGAAGTAGTAGTAGTAGTAGTAGTAGTAGTAGTAGTAGTGAGGAAAGATGAATGACGGTAGTGTGTTCCTGAGTTGACCAATATGATGTAAAACAGGTGACCTTTTAACGGGGAAATTTTGTGTTGGTAAATCTGGAGCAACTGAATCCTCCAAAAAATATTCCAAACACCATTATTTTGTGTTGGTAAATCTGGAGCAACTGAATCCTCCAAACTATTCCAAGCAACTGAACACCAATATTTTTACTCTTCTGGTTCTGTTTCCTGGCATACTTTGGAGGAATCAAGACACTCCAATGTAACAAAAGTGAATTACCCCCTTAACTCTTGACGCTGTGAATGTTTCCTTTTGATTAACGAGAAAAAAACCGCCCGTATTTTTCAGAGAAATTATAAATGTCCAGTCTTTGTTCAGGAGGAGACCATAATAAAAAAATACATAAATACTGATAAACAAACCATAATAAAAATACATAAATACTGATAACCAAACCATAATAAAAAAATACATAAATACTGATAAACAAACCATAATAAAAAATACATAAATACTGATAACCAAACCATAATAAAAAAATACATAAATACTGATAAACAAACCATAATAAAAATACATAAATACTGATAACCAAACCATAATAAAAAATAAAAAATACATAAATACTGATAACAAAACCATAATAAAAAAATACATAAATACTGATAAACAAACCATAATAAAAAAATACATAAATACTGATAACCAAGCCATAATAAAAAAATACATAAATACAGATAACCAAACCATAATAAAAAATACATAAATACTGATAAACAAACCATCATAAAAAATACATAAATACTGATAAACAAACCATAATAAATAATACATAAATACAGATAAACAAACCATAATAAAAAATACATAAATACTAAAAAAAAAAAAAATTGAAAACATTAATATCTGGTATATATACATAGAAGATCCTTTGGCATTTCATAAGTACCATTATGTTTTGCATTAAGTAAGCAAAAGAAATAATACATGCTGAATATTTATTTGACATTAAAAGCAAATATGTAATGAATATAATTATGGGAAAAAATAGTGGGAAATATAATAGTAGAATTATAATATGTTTACTTTACTCATTGCACTCTTAGACAAACATTCAGGTATTATTGAGGACGAGAGATTTTATGAAAACTTTGCTTTCTTTTAATTAAGGGGGAAGTACAGTGTTGGTAAATCTGGAGTACATGATTCCTCCAAACTATTCTAAGCAACAGAACACCTACATTATTTTTGTTCATCTGGTCCTGTTTCCTGGCATATACTTTTTTGGAGGAATCAAGGCACTACTCCAATGTAACAGAAGTGAATTTACTCCTTAATTATGGTCCCTGTGATCGTGTATGAAAATTGGAGGCTTCTGATTCCTTCTGACTATGCCACGAAACAAGCTCCTTTTATATAGGTATGTGTGTGTGTGTGGGTGTGTGTTTCATGACAATATTTGAATGACTCGTTTACCTACAATTTTCACGACTACAACACAGGGTCCCTTAATTAAAGAGACTACAGAATTTGATTGAACTGTATGGAGGCTGCTGATTCCTCCAAACTAAAAAAAAAAAAAAAAAAAAAAAAAAAAAAAAAAAAAAAAAAAAAAAGTTCGAGTGTACTTGTAGGCACGTGACCTGTTTGTTTGTTTGTTTGTTTTCTGGAGCAGATTGGGGGGAAATATCAGCCTCCAGTTTTCTATAAGCATATTGCCCCATTATATAATCCTTAAACGGAATATTCAGTGTTAATCTATTTTTTTTTTTTTTTTTTTTTTTTTTTTTTGTCAGGAGTTTATGCCAGTCAGATTATCCAGTACAGTATATCCATAATTTTATCCCCCATGGTTGCTTTAATTAAGGGGGTGCGGGAATAGGGGGACAGGCTCATGGGGGGGGGGGGGTTGGGGGGTGCGGGAATAGGGGGACAGGCTTGGGGTGGGTAGAAAGCCTGTCCCCTATTCCCTCACCTCCCTAACCTCCCCCCCCCCCCAGCCTGTCCCCCTACTCCCGCACCCCCCAAAACCCCCCCGACCCCCCAAGCCGGTCCCCCCTATTCCCGCACCCCCCTAAGAGGCATCGTGTTGTTGTAAATAAAAAAATAAAAAAAAAATTGGAGGTTATCGAGTCCTTCAAATATTGCCACGAAACACACACCTATATGGAAGGAGCTTGTTTCGTGGCATAGTCAGGAGGAATCAGAAGCCTCCAACCAACCAAGTCTCATTCATACACGATCACAGGGTCCTTAAGGGGGAAGTTTTGTGTTTGGGGTAATTCTGGAGCAACTGCTGAATCCTCCAAACTATTCCAAGCAACAGAACACCTACATTATGTTAGTTCATCTGGTCCTGTTTCCTAGCATACTTTGGAGGAATCAAGGCACTCCAATGTACCAAAAAAGAATTACCACCTTTAATATCTATAGTGTCGGGAGGAGGTGTGTGTGTGTGTGTGTGTGTGTGTGTGTGTGTGTGTGTACTTGGATTGTAAATTGTGTACACACGTAAATAGAGGAAGGTAAACAAAAAAATCCTGCTGGTAACTATAAACCTCTTGACAGGATTCGAACCCTGTGCACGAGGTCAGTGGGATTGTGTATACAGTATTATATATATATATATATATATATATATATATATATATATATATATATATATATATATATATATATATATATATATATATATATATATATATATATATATATATATATATATATATATATATATATATCTCACACACACATATACTCACACTCTCTCTCTCACACACACACATACACTCTCTCTAACACACACACACACACACACACACATACACTCTATCTCTCTCTCTCACACACACACAGACACACTCTCTCTCTCTCTGACACACACAGACATACACTCTCTCTCTCTGACACACATACATACTCTCTCTCTCTCTCTCTCTCTCTCTCTCTCCAACACTCTTCCATCCCTCCTCCTCCTCATTTATCATGCTGCGACGGTAAATGACTAAGGCTATGCACTGTTGTTGTCATTGGGGTTCTCTATCCAGTCAATACATTTATTTTCCTTCACTCCCCAAGAGCCATAAAAACAGGAGACACAGTTATTATCACCGCGATCATCTTTTATTTATTTTATTTTCATTTATTTATTTTTTTTCGCGGGAGATATTTCGCGGGCAAACTATCTTAACTATATTTGGGTTGGAGCAGTCAACAACGAGTCTGCTTCTTGCTTGCCTGCTTGTGGCCTTTCCCGAGCACACCAAAATGGAACACTGCTTGCCATTGTATACTGTATTCTGTGTGTGTGTGTGTGTTTTTTTTTATTATTATTATTATTTTTTTTTTATTACGACTTTCTCTTTCCTTATTCATCCGAGCCGGTATGACATTTAAACGCTAATAAGTGACCGAAATATAAACACACACACACACACACACACACACACACACACACACACACACACACACACACACACACACACACACATGAATGACTATTTTTTTTTTCTGATGCACAAGACTAAAAAAAAAATAATGGTCTGATGTTGATGGCTGTTGAGATCATAATGCATTGCAACATCCATGGTCTTTGTTGTTGTTGTTTTGTTGTTGTTGTTGTTTTATTTTTGTTATGGTATTAGGATATAACAACTGAATAAGATGGAGAGTCATTCCACTTCTTAAAACTTCAATCCATCCCTGAGGTCTATAAATTGTGTTATAAAATTTCTTGGGCACTTTCGAAAATTGTCTTAAGTTCCAATTTGCATATAGGCATCTGCTGAACCCTTGATCTTCTCTGCCTTGGAAGTAAATGATTCGTTTGTTTAGTTATTCCTAGTAATTTTCTTCTCTTTCATTCATATATGCATCTTTTCTTTCAGTCCTTCCCTTTCCTCCCATCTCCTCTCCCTCTCTTCCCATCTCCTCTCCCTTTCTTCCCATCTCCTCTCCCTCTCTTCCTATCTCCTCTCCCCCTATCTCCTCTCCCTTTCTTCCCATCTCCTCTCCCTTTCTTCCCATCTCCTCTCCCTCTCTTCCCATCTCCTCTCCCTCTCCTCTCCCTCTCTTTCTATCTCCTCTCCCTCTCTTCCCATCTCCTCTCCCTCTCTTCCCATCTCCTGCATAGTGGATGATACATACTCGTTCTTATAGGTCTTTCTTCCTATTTACTTCCTTCCCTTCTCTTTCCTCTTCCCTTCTCTTCCTTTCCTCGCATCTCCCTCCCCTTTCTCTTCCTTTCCCTTCCCTTCTCTTTCCCTTCCCTTCCCTTCTCTTTCCTTCCTCTTCCATTCTCTTTCCCTTCCTTTCTTTTTCCCTTCCTTTCCCTTCTCTTTCCTTTCCCTTCTCTTTCCTTTCCCTTCTCTTTCCTTTCCCTTCCCTTCTCTTTCCTTTCCCTTCCTTTCTCTTTCCCTTCTTTTTCCTTCTCTTTCCTTTCCCTTCTCTTTCCTTCCCCTTCTCTTTCCTTCCCCTTCTCTTTCCTTTCCCTTCTCTTTCCTTTCCCTTCTCTTTCCTTTCCCTTCCCTTCTCTTTCCTTTCCCTTCCCTTCTCTTTCCTTTCCTTCTCTTCCTTCCTATTTACTTCCTTCCATTCTCTTTCCCCTCCCTTCTCCTCCTTTTCCTTGCCCTCCTTTTCCTTGCCCTCCTTTTCCTTGCTCTTCCTTTCGTTCCCCTCCCTTTGATTGCCCTCCCTTCCCTTTGATTGCCCTCCCTTCCATTGCTTCCCTTCCCCTTCCCTCCCTTTCTCTTTCGCTCCTCTCACCTTCCTTCCCCTTCCTTCCCTTTCTCTTTCGCTCATCTCACCTCCCTTTTCTTCCCTTCCCTACTCTTTCCCTTCCCCTCCCCACCTCTCCCTTCCTCTGTTCATTCCCTTATCTACTCTCTCCTTCAATACAACCCTTCCTTCCCTCGTCCTGCCCTCTCCTCCTCTCCTCTCCCCTCCCCTCCCCTCCCTCCCATGCCTTCCCTACCTCTCCCCTCCCTTCCCTTCCCCACCTCTCCCCTCCCTTCCCTTCCCCTCCCCTCAAGCACCTACAAGCAACACCACAATTTAGATCATTCCCAGATTATGTTCACTCGTCCCTCGCCAGTGTCAGAGAGAGAGAGAGAGAGAGAGAGAGAGAGAGAGAGAGAGAGAGAGAGAGAGAGAGAGAGAGGTATAGACGGACGGAGAGAGAGAGAGAGAGAGAGAGAGAGAGAGAGAGAGAGGGAGGAGAGGAAAATTGACTTTTGATAAGTATAACAATAATATTACCAAGTAGTATTGTGGATCAACAACAACTTTCACCCCATCACCCCATTCACCCCTTCACCCCATTACCCCATCACCCCATCCTCCCCTTCACCCCATCCACCCCATCCTCCCCATCCACCCCATCCACCCCATCACCCTATCCTCACTTCACCCCATCCACCCCTTCACCCCATCCACCCCTTCACCCCATTCACCCCATCACTCCATCCACCCCATCACCCCATCCACCCCATCACCCCATCCTCCCCTTCACCCCATCCACCCCATCCACCCCATCACCCCATCCTCCCATCACCCCATTACACCCCATCACCCCATCCTCACTTCACCCCATCCACCCCATCCACCCCATCACCCCATTACACCCCACCACCCCTTCCTCCCCTTCACCCCATCTACCCCATCACCCCATCACCCCATCACCCCATCGCCAGTCTAACATATTGACCAGAGTTTTATATATGCTGATGTGGAGTTTATATTTTTGCCTTCATGTAAAGATTTTGCCGACGATTCCCCGGCTGTGGCTTATTGTGTATAATGTTGAGAGAGAGAGAGAGAGAGAGAGAGAGAGAGAGAGAGAGAGAGAGAGAGAGAGAGAGAGAGAGAGAGAGAGGGGGGTATAGACTGACGGAGAGAGAGAGAGAGAGAGAGAGGTAGAGTGAGAGATAGAGTGAGAGTGAGAGGTAGAGAGAGAGAGGTAGAGAGAGAGAGAGAGGTAGAGAGAGAGAGAGAGACTGACAGAGGGAGGCACACACACACACAC
>JAWQEG010004949.1:20000-27500 GCA_033782935.1 Petrolisthes cinctipes
CAATGTTGAGTGGGGCATAATTACCTCGTTACATTCTCTATCGGTAACTATCAAGACTCGTTCGTGTTCTGTGTCTACCAATGTATGTATGTATGTATGTATGTCCCTAAAATATTTAATCATGGCTGTATGTATGTATGTATGGATTGTATAGAGTGAAAGAAATAAAAAAAATCGTCTCGAAGGGATAATAATAATAATTTACTCTTTACTCTCAATTCCTCTCAAAGGGATAATAATAATAATAATTTACTTGTGGTCACTGAGGGTCAATAAGTCTGTTTTGATTCGAGACACAATATCAATCTTTTACCAATCTCGCATCTCACTCTCTCACTCACTCCTCCCATCCCACTCACTCACTCACTCCTCCCATCCTACCCACTCACTCACTCCTCACATCCCACTCACTCACTCCTCCCATCCCACCCACTCACTCCTCCCATCCCACTCACTCACTCCTCCCATCCCACTCACTCACTCACTCCTCCCATCCCACTCGCTCCTCACATCCCACTCACTCACTCCCATCCCACTCACTCACTCCTCCCATCCCACTCACTCACTCCTCCCATCCCACTCACTCACTCCTCACATCCCACTCACTCACTCACTCCTCACATCCCACTCACTCACTCACTCCTCCCATCCCACTCACTCACTCACTCCTCCCATCCCACTCACTCACTCACTCCTCCCATCCCACTCACTCACTCCTCCCATCCCACTCACTCACTCCTCCTCACATCCCACCCACTCACTCCTCAAATCCCACTCACTCACTCACTCCTCCCATCCCACTCACTCACTCCTCCCATCCCATTCACTCACTCCTCCCATCCCACTCACTCACTCCTCCCATCCCACTCACTCACTCCTCCCATCCCACTCACTCACTCCTCCCATCCCACTCACTCACTCCTCCCATCCCACTCACTCACTCACTCCTCCCATCCCACTCACTCACTCCTCCCATCCCACTCACTCACTCCTCCCATCCCACCCACTCACTCCTCCCATCCCACTCACTCACTCCTCCCATCCCACCCACTCACTCCTCCCATCCCACTCACTCACTCCTCCCATCCCACTCACTCACTCCTCCTCACATCCCACCCACTCACTCCTCCCATCCCACTCACTCACTCACTCCTCCCATCCCACTCACTCACTCCTCCCATCCCATTCACTCACTCCTCCCATCCCACTCACTCACTCCTCCCATCCCACTCACTCCTCCCATCCCACTCACTCACTCCTCCCATCCCACTCACTCACTCACTCCTCCCATCCCACTCACTCACTCCTCCCATCCCACTCACTCACTCCTCCCATCCCACCCACTCACTCCTCCCATCCCACTCACTCACTCCTCCCATCCCACTCACTCACTCCTCCTCACATCCCACCCACTCACTCCTCCCATCCCACTCACTCACTCACTCCTCCCATCCCATTCCCTCACTCCTCCCATCCCACTCACTCACTCCTCCCATCCCACTCACTCCTCCCATCCCACTCACTCACTCCTCCCATCCCACTCACTCACTCACTCCTCCCATCCCACTCACTCACTCCTCCCATCCCACTCACTCACTCCTCCCATCCCACTCACTCACTCCTCCCATCCCACTCACTCACTCCTCCCATCCCACTCACTCACTCCTCCCATCCCACTCACTCACTCCTCCCATCCCACTCACTCCTCACTCCTCCCATCCACTCACTCCTCACTCCTCCCATCCCACTCACTCACTCCTCACATCCCACTCACTCACTCCTCACATCCCACTCACTCACTCCTCCCATCCCACTCACTCACTCACTCCTCCCATCCCACTCACTCACTCACTCCTCCCATCCCACTCAATCCTCCCATCCCACTCACTCCTCCCATCCCACCCACTCACTCACTCCCTCCTCCCATCCCACTCACTCACTCACTCCTCCCATCCTACCCACTCACTCCTCCCATCCCACTCACCCACTCCTCCCGAATCACTTCAATTGCTAAAAAGATTCATAATATTGTGTCGTGGATCAGGAGAGATTTTTTTTTACCCCCAGTGTATCCTACCAGTTCCTGTCCTACGGTGTTTTCCTACTTCATTTTTGGAGGTAATATTCTTTACACTCTCACCAAAAAGTATCGGCCCACTTTCACATCGATATAATAATGGCACTATGAGCGAAACATTGTGCTCTTTTTACTGTGACGCCTATATTTTGTTGGTACGTACACTCGCAATCCAAAATTTGTATACAGATCTTGTTGAAGTTTCGAATCATTTGACATACTGGTGAACCAATTACAACGTTTATACTGTGTAATATTTGCTGGAACTCGCTTAATACTTCATCAGGATATTCGAAGCAAGCCTGGATACATATTTTGGATTGCGAGTGTACATGGCTCAAAAAAGTATCGCGCAGGTGGGGTCCGATGGTTCTGTAAATGATCGCTACAGCTCATGATAAACAAGCTCGTTTTCAGTAGCCATCGTCTTAGGTGTCAGAATGTTTCACGAGGGAAATGCGCGATACTTTTTTGATCGAGTGTACGCCTGCAATTCAGATGCCATCACCACGAAGATTTTTTTAATGCGATTCAAATACTGATTCCTTTTCGTTCCAAGTCACTATATGACTCATTAGCTTATCTCATAATAAGCGAATAGACTGAGACCTGTTTCACCATTAAGCACCATTTGATTCCTATTTGTTAACCCATTCCTCCAGCCTGTTATGTTATCCAAGATGCATTACTTTGCGTGAATACATAATTATGACATACCGGTAGTGGTTATGTGTATAATAATTTACTTTGTGTCACTCTCAATTCCTCTCAAATGGATAATAATAATAATTTACTTGTGTACACTGTGGGTCCATCTATTCCATCTATTATCACATCTTTATATAACACACGACACTGCAGCTATAACAGTATTTAATGTGTGATGATGATGAGTGAATGGTGGCAACTCAGTCACTATTACCAACACAAACGATAATACTGTCCAGGTGACTTAATATAAGTTCACTTCCAGAAACATCGTGACCAGATAGGCCCATCAATTTTGGTGAGAGTGTACTGACTGTGTTGGTAAATCTGGAGCAACTGATTCCTCCAAACTCTTCCAGTCATCAGGACACCATTATTATTGCTGTTAACCTTGTCCTGTTTTCTTGCATCCTTTGTAGGAATCAAGGTGCTCCAGTGTTCCAAAAGTATACTACCATCCCCTTAGTTCTCAATTCAACACACTATTTGTTCCACGATATAATTTAGCATCATTGGTAACAACTGCTTAACTTCTGTTGTACGAATTTCACTGCCAAATAATTCCTCCGGGCTTGTTGCTATGACTAGTTCTTGTTGTATGATAAATGTATGCGAAGTAAGAGTTATAAAGGACTATAGGTTGTAACTGTTCAATGTTGAAAACAGGAGGTGTTGTTGTTGTTGTTGTTGTTGTTGTTGTTGTTGTTGTTAGTGACGTGTGCTCGTGTCTCTGCGTGAGTGTTACAAGGACGTTTTCTATAAGGGTAAACAAGACTGTGTGTGTGTGTGTTTATGATTTTGTATGTGTGTTTGTGTGCATTTTCTCGCGTAAGCGGATGTGGATATGTGTTGATTATCGATTACAAACAATATTAATTCTTCTGATTTGATAAAATTTCAAAGCCAAGCCGTCCTTAAGATTCTCACTCTATTCCTTCCGATGTTAAATATATATATATATATATATATATATATAATATATATATATATATATATATATATTGGAATGAAGGTGAGAGTAGAGAGGGGGTCAAGGTGAATGCAGGAACTAGGTTGACCTCTCTGGTTCTCCTTCTCCCTTGTTGTTGTGGTATGGTGGTGAGGTAAGTGGGTCTGACAAGGGAGGAGTTATGTGATGTGCACGCTATTGGAGAACTGGTTGTCTGCTGGATTGGTGGCAGGGCAGGGCAGGGCAGGGCAGGGTACAACAGCAGATGAACCAGGGGAAGGTAAAGGAGGCAGGGTAAGGCAGATGAACTCGGGGGGAAGGTAAGGGAGGCAAGAGGAGGCAATGAAGGGACAGAATGAGTGATAAGGAGCTAACATTGTAAAGTATACACTATAATATATATAATACCAATAAACATCTCTGTATCAGCATTAAGACTTTAGACATGATAATTACTAAAGGCTTATTACCGCTGTTCATTAGTACCTCAGTTTACTCTCGATCCTTTAGCGTCAAGAAATCGGAAGTATTAGTTAATGCTTTCCATTCATTTATCGGGAGTTTTGTGTGTGTGTGTGTGTATGTGTGTGTGTGTTAAGGGGAGAACCTCTTTCTGGTAATTTGAAGGGCTAGTGATTTTTGTAAGCTATGTCAGGAAACTAAATTAATAACCTCAATGTTATACTCACCCACATCCAGAATTCACCACTCACTACTCATTCCTGAACGCGCCTCTCACTCACTCATTCACTATACCTTATAACATGCCACTCCCTCACTCATTCACTATACCTTATAACATGCCACTCCTCACTTCTCAGACTCCCTCACTTCTCAGACTCCCTCACTTCTCAGACTGCTTCACCTTGCCCCTCCTCATTCACACCCTGTTTGCATGATGCTTAACATTATTTTATTTATGTATTTTTTTGTACCCTCACACTACCTACTTATATCACCACCACCAACATCACCTTCTCCTTTTCTTCCACTCTTGCTCTATTTTCTCCTCTTTTATTTACTCCTTTTTCTCAATATTTCTCCTTCTCTTTTCTCTCCCCTATTTACCTCCTTTTTCTCAATCTTTCTCCTCTTTTCTCAATCATTTTCCTTTTCCTTTTTCTCTATTTTCTCCTTCTCCTTACTCCTTTTCGTCTCCTCCTCCTCCTCCTCTTTCTTATTCTTCCCTCTCCTTACTACACTTCCTTCTCCTCCTCCCTCCTCCCCCTTCCCGCCCCCCCACTCCCGACCCCCCCCCCCTTCATCAATTCGTCAACAGCAGGCAACACGTATTAAATTAGTGAATCATTGTAGTAAACTCGTCAGTGGTCTAATGTGATGATGCCTCGTCAACATCAACAACAGTTAGTGAGGTCTCAAAAGTAGTCCACAGCTGCATGGTGATGATTCCTTCCACACCAAAATGATCGGGTTTAGGGATCCTTGGTCCATGTTACTATGTTAATTTAATGCAAGGGAAGAGTTATCGCACTGGCGGGTTTCTGTATGCAGTTCTGTTGGTGTAATATATTAAAGCACACTGCATACACCTATACTTTATCACTAGAGCTCGTTAACTCCGTATAAAATTCGACGTCGTAACAAATTTTATAACAAAATTGGAAAAGGAAAAAATAGTGTAATGATAATATGATGCCTAATAATATTGTATTAGGCAAATTCTCATAGCCTACCTTCTTTATCACAAATTTTCCTTTGCAGAAACATTATACATCCAGGTCCTCATAAAATTTAAAGGATAAGACCAATATTTTTTTTTTTTTTTTTTTTTTTTTTTTTTTTTTTGTGATAACATTTTATGCTATATTTCTTCTGGTGTCAATTTATTACTTCTGCAAAGGAGGTTATGTCGTTGATTCGGTGTGATTGTTTGTTTGTACTATTAAATATTTGTGTGTCTGTCTCTATCAGCAGGATTACCCAAAATATTGTGTGTATTAGTAAGGGATCCGATAGTACACTTTTGATATATTGGACTAACTTGATTACTGCCAAAATATGTCAGGAAACGGGACCAGATTAAGAGAATAATAATGGTGTTCTGTTGCTTGGAATAGTTTGGAGGAAGCAGTTACTCCAAATTTACCAACACTGTACTACCCCCTTAAAAAAAAAAAATAATATTAGTTACCAATGGTGGGCCTTATGACTGACAGCAAAGAGATTCAGATCTAGTTTTAGCAATTTTTCTAAGCTAGATAATAGTGAATTTCCAATCTGTGTAGAAAATGGTTAGAGAATAGAGAATGCATATTTTATAGTGGTGGTTTTCAGTACAGTATTGTCAAGAACCACTAGTCCCCATCCTAGTGTTTAAGGGGGTGCGGGAATAGGGGGACAAGCTTGGGGGGGGGGGGGTTTAGGGGGGTGCGGGAGTAGGGGGACAAGCTTGGGGGGGTTTAATGGGGTGCGGGAATAGGGGGATAAGCTTGAGGGGTTTAGGGGGGTGCGGGAATAGGGGGACAAGCTTGGGTGGGTTTAGGGGGGGTGCGGGAGTTGGGGAAAGAGTTACGGAGGTACGGGAGTAGGGGGACAGGCTGGGGGGGGGGGTTAGGGGGGTGCGGGAATAGGGGACAAGCTTTCTACCTACCCACCCCAAGCCTGTCCCCCTATTCCCTGCACCCCCCAAACCTCCACCAAGCCTGTCCCCTACACCCGCACCCCCTTAATTAAGCGGATAGTACACATTTAATATATTGGAGTACCTTCATTCCTCCAAAGTATGCCACGAAACAGACCATATGAAAAAAAAAAAAAAAAAAAAATAATAATAATAATAATAATAATAATAGTGGTATCCTGTTGGTTGTAATAATTAGGAGGAGTCATTTGTTCCAGATTTACCACCCAAAACAATGTGCTATATACCCCCTTCATTAAATATTTTCTAATTATGTCGACAATGTAAAAAAAAAAAAAAAGCCAAAAGAATTACGAAAAGTTTCTAAAATAGGACGAAAGTTTAAGTAAGTAAGTAAGTAAGTAGCCTGAAATAGGACGAAAGTGTTAGTAAGTAAGTAGCATAAAATAGAACGAAAGTGTAAGTAAGTAAGTAGCCTAAAATAGGACGAAAGTGTAAGTAAGTAAGTAGCATAAAATAGGACGAAAGTGTAAGTAAGTAAGTAGCATAAAATTGGACGAAAGTGTAAGTAAGTAAGTAAGCAGTCTAAAATAGGACGAAAGTGTAAGTAAATAAGTAAGTAAGTAGCCTGAATAAGACGAAAGTGTAAGTAAGTAAGTAAGTAGACTGAAATAGGACGAAAGTGTAAGTAAGAAGCCTAAAATAGGACGAAAGTGTAAGTAAGTAAGTAAGTAAGTAGCCTAGAATAGGACGAAAGTGTAAGTAAGTAAGTAGCCTGAAATAAGACGAAAGTGTAAGTAAGTAAGTAGCCTAAAATAGGACGAAAGTGTAAGTAAGTAGGTTAAAATACGACGAAAGTGTAAGTAAGTAAGTAGCCTGAAATAAGACGAAAGTGTAAGTAAGTAAGTAGCCTAAAATAGGACGAAAGTGTAAGTAAGTAGAATAAAATAGGACGAAAGTGTAAGTAAGTAAGTAAGTAAGTAAGTAGCCTAAAATAGAACGAAAGTGTAAGTAAGTAAGTAGCCTAAAATAACAATAAGACTGCTCCTACCACCCACACCTTGACGACCCCTGACCTTCTCACTGTCCACCTACTTACTTACTTGCCATCAATGTATTTTATATGTTGTGATCTTATATTTGGTAGATCATCAATCGAGAAAT
>JAWQEG010004949.1:32500-34996 GCA_033782935.1 Petrolisthes cinctipes
TCCTCCTCCCTTCCTTCTCTCTTCCCTCCTCCTCCCTTCCTTCTCTCCCCTCCTCCTCCCTTCCTTCTCTTCCTCTCCTCCTCCCTTACTTTCCTCCTCCCTTCCTTCTCTTCCTCTCCTCCCCCCTCCCTTCCTTCTCTTCCTCTCCTCCTCCTCCTACTCTATTAATTCCTTACCTCTCCCCCACTTTCATTTCCTTCTCTCTCTTCCTCCTCTCCTCCTCTTCCCCTCCTCCTCCTCCTCCTCCTCCTCCTCCTCCTCCTCCTCCTCCTCCTCCTCCTCCTCCTCCTCCTCCTCCTCCTCTCCTTCTTTCTTAGTCTTTTGTTAGTTCTCTGCTTTATTGATTTTTTTTCTTTTCTGTCTTCCGCCTCCATTATGCTCTCTTCTTCTTCTTCTTCTCCTCCTCCTCCCCTTCTCTTTCCTCTTCCTCATTTCCTTCCTCTTCCATATCATCATATTATTAATATTAATATAACTGTATTATTAATTCTTATTGATGTTATTTTAATGGGTGTTATTATGTTATTAGTTATTATTGTTATTGTTATTATAGTTACTATAGTTATTTTTTTTATTATAGTTATTTTTGTTATTGTTATTTTAGTTATTGTTATTATAGTTATTGTTATTATTATTACCGTATTATTATTATTTTCATTCTCTCACTCATCATCACTCCCTTCCTCTCCTCACCTCCTCCTCCTCCTCCCCCCTCCCCCCTTCTCTTCCCCCCCTCCATTCTTCCCTCCTTCCTTTCCATTGTTCTCTGTTTCATTCTTTCTTTTATCTCGCTTTCTTTAACGCTTTCTTTTTTCTTTACTCAGCCCTGAAGACTGAGAGGGAGTAGGTCTCTCTCTCTCTCTCTCTCTCTCTCTCTCTCTCTCTCTCTCTCTCTTCATTTATCAGTCTTCTTTTCTGTTAAATTATCCATGTGTAATTATTCTTTCTTCCTCTCTTTCTTTCTATCTTGCCTCCTCCTTCCTTCCTTCTTTCCTCCTTCCCTCTTCCATCTTACCTCCTTCCTCCCTCCTTGCCTCTTCTTTTCCCCCTTCCTTCTTTCCTTCCCTCTTCCATCCTTCCTTCCTTCCTTCTTTCCTTCCCTCTTCCTCCTTCCTCCCTCCTTCCTTCTTTCTTCCTTCCTCCCTCCTTTCTACTTTCCTCCCTCCTTATCTCCTCTTTTCCCCCTTTCCTTCTTTCCTTCCTCTTCCATCCTTCCTTCTTTCCCCCTTCCATCCCCACCATCCTTCCTTCCTCCCCACCATCCCCACATCCATGCATCCCCTACTATCATCTCCCCCCCCCCATCCTCCCCCCCCCCACCATGGCTGCAATACAGGATCTACCAGTAAAGGAAAGAAGGAAGGAAGGAAGGAAGGAAGGATGTCGTCTCAGCTCACACAAATAATCATGACACAGCATTTATTCCTTCTCTCCATTCCCTCCCTTCATTTCTCTCCTCTCCTCTCCCTTCCTTTCTCTCCTCTCCTCTCCCTTCCTTTTTTCCTTTCCATTCCCTCCCTTCCTTTCTATCCTCTCCCTTCCTACCACTCCATTTCCTTCCTACCACTCCATTTCCTTCGTTCCTTTCTCTCCTTTCCATCCTTTCTTTCCATTCCTTATCTTTCCTTCTCTCCTCTCCCTTCCTTCCTTCTCATCATCCCCTTCCTTCCTCTCCATTCCCTCCCTTCCTTTCTCTCTCTCCTCTCCCTTCCTTCCTTTCTCTCCTCTCCCTTCCCTTCCTTCCTTTCTCATCATCCCCTTCCTTTCTTTCCATTCCCTTTTCTTGTTTCCATTCCATTTTCTCCATTTCCTCCCTTCCTTTCTCTCTCCTCGCCTTCCTTCCTTTCCATTTCCTTCCTTCCTTTCTCTCCTTCCCTTCCTTCCTTTCTCTCCACTCCTCCACTATCCCCATATCTCTCTCTCTCTCTCTCTCTCTCTCTCTCTCTCTCTCTCTCTCTCTCTCTCTCACGCACAGAGCTGCATTATAATATTTCCTTAGTATTAACCCACCACTAACTTCACCCGTCCCCACTTCATAATAACACAACGTGAATCAAAAGTAAAAATAAATAAAGACTACGACACTCATTAATTAAGTTTACCCATCACCCACTTGACTAAATTCGTTCGAGTGTTGTTTGGCCAAGATAAAAAAAAAAAATAACATCATATAACATCCAAAATCAGAATATAATCAGTGTGTTAGAATGAAGTCCCATTTTATTTATAACCTGTATCGAAAATGTATGTATCCTGCTCCTCCATATATTTAAGTTTTTATTATTTTCTTAGGTAAATATAATTCAATCCAAGACGGTTTTGCACCAGAAATAAATGATCATAGTTCGATACTCATCTGTAACTTTAATTAATGGGGAAGTACAGTGTTGGTAAATCTGGAGCGAATGATTCCTCCAAACTATTCCAAGCAACGACAGAACACCATTATTTTTGTTGTTCATCTGGTCCTGTTTCCTGGCATACTTTGGAGGAATC